>OX393566.1:6537557-6640162 GCA_947652115.1 Blastomussa wellsi | reverse complement strand
GGACCTGCAGAAAAATATGGATTTGTTGTTGGAGACCCAAGAAAGCCACTTCGAAGATGTGGAGGAGATTGGGGAAGGTTTGCAGGGGTTGGAAGAGGAATTGGAAGAAAATAGCGAAGGAATCCTGGAGAGCATAGAAAAAAACAGCAATGCTGTTCGACAGGGTGGTGCGCGCCGCCAATGCCGCAACGTCTGCTGCTTGGGGTGTTGTGCAGGTTGCTGGAATTGGGTTGGGGATTGGTTCTGCCATCCTTCTTCTGCATGCAACACTGCGGCCGAAGTACGAAGAGTGGAAACAGCAGAGAGCCGCAAAGGAGGAGTTGGCCAACCCGCCACAGAATCCTGCGAACAAAAAAGGAATTCGTCCAATGGACTAGTGCTCGCAATTGGAAACATGCAATGCAATGCAATATACAATGGAATTGGTCTATGGCAGAGGTGTTCTACCACACTTTCGACGCGACCAGTTCGAAGAAACAAGAAAAAAGTACGAGAAACAAGAAGACACGGAATATTGGGAAGATTGGGATTCTCTCTGCAAATATGCAGAAACAAAGGAGAACCAAAATGTTGCCACAATTGTGGGCAAAATAGCCCCCGAACACGCGAAAAAATTGAAATCCTGGCATCTTGAAGAACTTTTCGTTGTTGCTTTCTGGGGGGGATTTTGTTTTCTGCCTTCCTGGCGGCCAAATTGTTGCATAGTTTCTACGCCAGAGCAACAAGTCTGTCCTTCTTTTTTTGTGGTGTGGTTCTCTCTTGCCCGATTCTGCAAAGCAATGGCGTTGTTCTTTTTTGGAGGAAGTCGAAGCCTCCAAGATTCTCCACCTCTTTTTCCAGAAAATAGCCCCAGACTGGGGTTTCGTCGTCTGTTGTTGGCTGCCCGTCCTCTCCAACCGGAAACACAAACAATATGGTTCGCGGAGAGTTTCGAAAAGTTGTCCAGGCAAACTTCTTGCACTTGTATTCGCCGGGCTGCAAGTCTATCGATTTTTTTTGTGTCCTTGTTTTTCGGCGCCGCAACTTTTTCGAACTCCGTTTCTTTTTCTTTTTCGAACTCTTCTCGAAGAATATCGTATTCTGCGCTCTCCTTTGCCATCGCTTGCAAAATTGCAGCTCTTTGCGGGTCTGGGGCGGAAACAACACGTATTGGGTTCCAAACAATATTTGTCCCTTCGTTGTTGCAGAAACTTTGCGGCTTCCCTATCTGTATTTCCAAACCTCCAAGCTTTTCCACGTTGGAGAAAGAAGGAAGCCAGAAAGTCGTTCTGCCGTACCAGTCCGTTTTGGACTTTTCGAAAATGTCCAGGCATTCTGAAACAATTTTTTGCAGAGCTTTTGTTGCAAACACATTGGCGATTTTCCCTTCGTTTGCCAATACAACCCGAAATTTGCTTTGGGGGTCCTTTGTTTGCCTGCCGCCGACAACTTTCCACTTCGCGCGTGCAAGCGCCGCAACCTTGGTTGTAGATTCTCGCAAACATTTTTTCACCATCCCCCGCACCTCTTGGCTTTTTCGTTCGTAGACCTTTTTCGATTGCACAATTTTTTCCACCTTCTCCAGCTCTGCTTTGCGGCGTTCGTCTTTTTTACGCTTCGCCTCTTGCTCGGCCGTTTGTTTGTCCCAAGAACGTCTTCGCCATTCTTCTGCGCTTGTCGCGTCCCGCAACTCTTGCAACGCTTTTTCGCGAGATCTGGTGGAAAGTGTCGAAATTTGACGCTCTTCTGCGATTTCTGGCACTTCTTGCAGCTGGAATTTGGAGACATTTCGCCCAATAGCGCTGCATTTGGTTTGTCGCCATTCCCAAGAAACGGTTTTTGTCGATGGAAGAAGAAGACTGGGGTCTGGGGCGCCAGGGTGCAGCTGGCATGGTCTTTTGCTTGCCGCCAATATTGTTTTCGTTTTCTCGTCTTTTGTGTAGCAACGCAGAGGCCCTATTTCCACACCTTCTTCCTGTGTGGAAAGGATATCTACCCGAAAAATCGGGCATGCGCGGAAACCAAAGTCGGCTGCCGCCCACACCACCGAATTTTCCCATTTTGCGTCGTCCTCCACGTTCGCTTTGGTTGGTTGCACGTGCACCCCCGATATTCTTCCTGTTTGTGTGTGCGCGAACCAGCCGACAAATATGTGGCCTTGCGGGCGGTCCGCCAAAACCAGGCAGCGGTCCAGGCAAGAAGCCAGGTTTTCCCATTGTTTGTTCGGTGGCTGGACCACGAAAAGACCTTCTCCTTCCGGCGAAACCTTTGCCAAAGTTTCCTGCAGCACCTGGTCGGCGGTTTCTTCAGAGAGCGCGTTTCTGCGGCACCCGTATATCGAAACTTCTATTCTGGTGCATCCGCGCTCTTGGACATCTGGGTGTTGGAAAGTTCGGCGCAAGTGCTCGTTTGGGCAGTCTGCATAGTCGGCAAGATGGCCGCCCACTGGTTCTCGAATCTCGCCCGCTTCGAAGTTGGAAACGATCTTGTTGTATACTTTTGTCCGGACCGTGCAGTCTTCTCTTTTCGATATCCATGTGCACACGTGCTTCCCCACACTGTCGGTGTTCTGCAGAATCTTCCACGAGTTTTGCAGAACCTTCCTCGCCTGTTGTGCAAGAAAAGCGGCCTTTTTGGAAAACGCAGTCTTCGCGGCGGAGATAGCCGAACGTGTAGATGTCGTCGACAAACGCGGGCAGTCCTCGCAGAGGTTGCAGGTGTGTCTTGCCGAGGATTCCTGCTAGATAGTCGACTTTCGAGATGTCTGGCAAGAGGTTGCTATCCCAGGCATTCTCGAGAAGAAGATGGGAGGCCACGTTTTTTTCGCAACGGAGACCCATGCTTTCGAATGTTTTTTGCACTGCCATTTGTAGCTGTAGGATTTTTTTTTGTAGAAATTTGCAAATATTTTTCGGCTACTTATGTTCAATTGGGAGAAAAAATTGTGTCCGCTCTTGTGTGTTTGACCGCTGCTTGTGTGCGCTGCTTGTGCAAAATTTGTTTGCCACAGATTTGGTTGCCGCCAATATTGTTTTTCCGCTCCTCTGGCTGTTGCTTGTGCAAAATTTGGTAGCTAAAATTTGGTAGACATAATTTGTTTTCCGCTCCTATGACAGTTGTTTTCTCCGTGTGCCATTTTTGGCCTCCGCCACTTCTGTCTAATTGATAGAACTTCTACAGTGATGTTCTGCCAAGTAGTAATCTCGGCGTTCAACAAATACAACCTCGGAGCTAACATCTTCGCCCAAATGAAAGAAGCGAGCAAAAAGCGAGCTTCTTTCATTTGGGCGAGGATGTTAAGCGACGAGGTGGTATTTGTTGAACGCCGAGATTACTACTAACGCACTGTCTGTTGTGAAGTCAAAATATCCCGCAAGCGCAAGCGCTTTTTCCTGGTGTCTTTATTTTCAATTTTGAGATTGCTTTCATTCACGTTTCGTATTGGTGACGAACGCAATAAAGTCTAATAAGTTTCGATTCATGTTTGGTCGCACGCAAAACCAGCAAATTCAATGCGCTCTCTGTCAGCTCAAATGCAAAATGAAAATTTTATCACAAGTTACTATATTAAATTACTCGACTAAATCTTCCAACTTCTGTTGAATAACCAGTGAAAACACTAGAGAGAAATTTTATCTTTTTCCCGTAATATATGCCAAAATTTCCGTTTCTTTGAGTCTCTCATGATCATAGTTTGTAGTTTTACAACATTGATTGTTACTGTTAAGAGGCTTCAGTTATATCAACAGCGAAAGGTTGATCTTACAATGTTAATAGCTGACAACAAATGCTTGTTTTATAGTTTTATTAAAGAGCTTTTTTCTGTACTGTCCTTTGCAGAATGTTGATACTTCGGGGGCCGTTCAAATTTTTGTGAAAGACGGGTGGTATAAGATGGGGAGCTTGGCAGTTAATGTGACCGGAAATCGGTGACGTAATAATCAGGACCGGAAGAGACATTTGTATCTGTTGTTTTTATTAAGTGATTATCTTGATTGACAGTTGTAATCGGAGAGAGTTGTTTTTTTGATCATGGCACAATGTAAATCGAATAGGAAAATATCAAGGAGTGGACATCGACATTAAAGAGGCTAAAATACATATTCGTGGTGTGGAATCAGTGGAATCAATCGTGAGAGAGTGAGTGAGAGTGTACCGCGCACATTTTCGGTACATTTGTGGTGCCGGGACCAGGATCGGAACTGTTATCGAGGAAACATTTGTGTACAACAACACGAGGCAAGCAAACATGAGTGATCCGGAGACCGAGGGCCCAAGCGAAGACGAACAGCGCCTGGAAAAGGACATAGACAAGGAAATCAACAAACTAAAATACTTTTTGGAGGAAACAGATGAAATGATTCAAGTTGGAGATTACATAGAGATGGAAATCGCCGACAAAAGGGCAGGAAAACTCATCGCCAAGTTATCGGATCTTGTTGCGCAAACAGAGGAATTGAAAATTGATCGTGGTTTGTCATCTCGCTCGGTGAGACAGTGGAAAAAAGAGGTCAGATCCAAGTACGCTGTATTGGTTGAGGACAAGGAAAAGCTTGCAAGAACCTTAAAGAACACTCAGGAACAACAAAGCGAGGAAAGCGAACGGCGGAAAGAAGACACAAGGCGTGAACAACAAATGGAAGACGAACGGCGATTGATCGAGTTTCGCGAACGACAACAGGAATACGAGCGGCAGTGTTTACAAGAGAAACTCGAGGCGGAGTTGGATATGGCAAAGAAAAAGCTGGAAATCGAAACAAACGCCCGTGCTACAAGCGCTAAACTACCGAAATTAAAGATTACGCCATTCAAGGGAACGCCCACCGACTGGGTGCGGTTTGAAAATATGTTCGTCACGCAAGTCCATGTGAAACCGATAAGTCCAGAAGAAAAATTCGGCTATCTTTTGGAGATGGTTACCCCTGCAGTGCGTGGGAAAATCGGAAATCTCAAACCCAGCGAGATCGGGTACAAAATAGCATGGGAACGATTGAAGACCGAGTATGGTCAAAACAAGCTAGTGGTTAATGCACACGTACAAGAAATTGTCAATCTTCCAAGCGTAAGAGGAACCCACTTTACAAGAATTCAAGAATTTTATGAAAATCTCAGCAGAAATTATGACGCGTTGAAAACGATGGGAGAGGCAGAAATGTTGCAAGGTTTTGTTATCTCTACGCTTAACAAGCTACCCCACGTGAAGCCTGACTTGGTACGGACTGACGACAACTGGGAAAGCTGGAGAATGGAGCATCTGATAAACAACCTACAGGGGTGGCTGAAAAGGAACAGAATGGAAGAACAGCCAGGAACCGTCCGAGACAACAACAAGAGAGAGAGACTTTGGTATGCTGCAGAAGGAGAGGAGAACCAGCAATCAGATCAAACGAAATCCACACCCGTCTGCTTCTACTGCAAAAAGGGCCACTGGGGAGACCGTTGTGAAACGTACAAGACACTGGAGAGCAGGAGGAAGTTTCTAACGGATAACCGATTGTGCTACAACTGTGGAAGAAGAGGACACATTGGCCATCATTGCCGAAGCCGTGGCTGTTTCAAGTGCAAAGGGAGACACCACACTAGCATCTGCGACAGAAACGAGAATCCTGTACTCACCGTGTACACGCCATCCGCCGAGGAGACACTCCCAGCTATTATCCCCGTTAAGATCAATGGAACCACACTATGGGCGTACCTTGACACAGGATCCGGCAGGAACTTCATCTCAGCAGAAGCAATCAAAAGGCTTAAGCTAAACCCAGTACGTCATGAAACTCGGCAAATTGTAACGTTAAGCGGAACACAGAAACAGTGCATGCCTATCTTCGACCTAACCATGGATTCAGTGGATGGACAGGCGAGAGAACGGATCGAAGTCACTGGAGCTAAGATGGCAGACTTCACGACTATCAGAAGACCAGACCTAAGCACCCTGAAATGGAAGTACGAGCACACAAAGGACAAACGATTCTACAAGAGCACGGGAGATGACTACACAATCCATGTGATCCTGGGAGACAGTACGTACTGCCGAATCAAGACAGAAGAGGTATTTAAGGGGAAAGCTGGGGAGCCGATAGTCGAAGGGACGACCTTTGGGTGGGTCGTTCATGGCGGTGATCGTGCAACAGACGGATGCCTGTACACAAGAGAAGTGAGCGACTATGAACAGTTGTATAGCCTGGACGTGTTAGGAGTGGAAGACCGGGGAGAGAGCTCTCAGCTGGACGTACACAAAGAATTCATAGAGAACATTTCCAGAAAAGAAGATGGGAGGTACGAAGTGAATGTTCCTTGGATACCAGGACGGAAATTAGCAGAGACCAATGAAGTACAGAGCAGACAACGCCTAAAAAGAGTGGAGAGGAAGCTGGAGCAGAACACGAAGCTTAAAGAAGAGTACGGGAAGATCATAGCGACCCAGGAAGAAACCGGAGTTATTGTAAAGGTTCCTGAGCTTCCAACAGGGGAGCGCGTGTTCTACATGCCGCACAAACCAGTAATAAGAGAGGATGCGGCTACAACAAAGGTCAGAATGGTGTTCGATGCAAGCGCCAAACCACACTATCTCGCGAACAGTATCAATGACTGCATGTACAGAGGACCGCCCTTACAGCCTCTCATGTGGGACATACTGATTAGAGCGCGAATGTCGAAAGATATCCTACTCGGGGACATAGAAAAGGCGTTTCTACAAGTTGGAATAAAGGAAGAAGACAGGGATGCATTCCGCTTCCTTTTCAAGAAAGATGGACGAGAAGAACACTACCGGTTCAGGCGAGTACCTTTCGGAGCAGAGGCAAGCCCATTCATACTAGGAGCCACCCTTCATCATCACTGCAGCGTACAAACAGAAGAGGTTAAAGAAACAGTTCAAGCGCTACGAGAAAACACCTATGTGGACAACCTTATGAAAACTGGTCACGGGTCAGAATAGTTGGACAAATTCAAGTCGGAAGCCACCCAGATATTGGAAGAGGCAAGATTTCCAGTACACAAATGGGAGTCCAACCTTCAAGAGCTAGAGAGTGACGGGATGGCCAATCCAAGCAAAATACTAGGACTCGGATGGGACAAACAAAACGACACCATAGAAGTTACCATGCGACAACATGCTGAAGAAGAACACGTTACCAAGAAAACGATTCTCAGCCATTTGGGCAGCATTTACGACCCTCTTGGCATATTGTCACCGACTACTGTGGAGGGGAAGCGGATCTACAGAGAAGCGTGTGACGAAAAGAACGGATGGAATGGAAAGATTTCAGAACCCCTAGAGAAACAGTGGACCAAGTGGGCGAAACAGTTAAAGAGCGTGACGGTGCCAAGAAGCATCATGAGGAACGTACCGAAGGCCAAAACAGTACACATTCACATATTCGCTGATGCAAGCAATCTGGCCTGTTGTGCTGCCGCAATAGCAGTCGTAGAACACAGTGCAGGCATGGTCAAGGGCCTTCTTACATCGAAATCAAGAATCTCCAAGCGAGACACTACCATGGCAAGATTGGAACTGATCAGTGGTCAAATGGCGGCGAACTTGGCAAAGAATGTCCACAATGCCCTGCGAGGATGGCCACTGTCAGACATCACGATCTGGATGGACAGCATGGTGGCCTTTACTGGATCTTAAATCCCGGAAAGTCCTGGAAGGTGTTCGTCGAAAACAGAGTGCGGAAAATGGCCCAGATAACGGAAGAAATCGAAATCCAATGGAAGTATTGCCCCACAGAACGAAACCTCGCTGATCTGGGAAGTAGAGGCGCACCCCTGACCAAGATGGAAGAGAACGAATGGTATGAAGGACCGAGCTGGCTACTGACAAGGGAGGACTGGCCACCCCGGCCAATCCTTAATTGCACACCTAAGACACAAGAGGAAGAGAGGCCACTGAAGGATATTGTGGCGTACACAAGGGAGGAAGTGCCAGCCAAGACCAAGGAACAGGAAGCAGGCAGTACAGAAGACCAAGAGACAGATGAGTGGGGCGAACTACTCTCGCGAAACACGTATTGGAAAACACTGCGGATCACTGCCTGGGCGCTGAGGTTCAACACCAACTGCCGCGCCAAATCAAAGAAAGGGAAGAAGATGTCAGGCCCATTGGGTACCGAAGAACTCGCAGAAGCCAAACGACTCTGGGTGGAAAGAGCACAAAGAGGGATACCAGACGACTTGAAGAGGCCTGGGTGGGAGTTAGTCAGAGATAAGGAGACGAACCTCCTCAAATGCAATGGGAGAATCCATTCAGTCTACCTAGAAGATACACAGTTGACTCGAAAGCTTATCCAGCACGTTCATACCCAAATACAGCACTTGGGTGTGGCCAACACAATGGCGACCTTGAGGGAAGAATGGTGGATACCTCGACTCCGCACCCTGGTGAAGAAGGAAATTCGCGACTGCAACGTGTGCAAGGTGTTCGCCACCAAACCGTACGGAGCGCCAACTACTTCCGCCCTTCCGGAGTGTCGTACTAATGTCAGTCGCCCTTTCCAGTGCGTGGGTGTAGACTTTGCCGGACCGCTTAAATGCAAAGAAGGAAAGACGAAGGAGGAGAAGGCATATGTACTTATCTTCACATGTGCCACATCGAGAGCAGTTCACCTGGAACCTACCAAAAGCCAGACAGCCGAAGAATTCCAAAGGAAGCTAAACGCCTTCATAACAAGACGAACAAGACCTGAGCGCATCATTTCAGACAACGCTGCGACATTCAACGGCAACATGGATCAAAAGGATTCGCAAAAGTGAGAAGTTGCAAGATTTCCTTGCACAGCAAGAGATTACATGGCAGTTCAACCTCTCCAAGTCTCCATGGTGGGGAGGCATGTACGAAAGGCTCATCAAGGAAGTCAAGAAGACGGCGTACAAAACGCTAGGAAACACACACCTTACCTTTCAACAACTTGAAATGGTGATCATGGACATCGAGAAGCATCTCAACAATCGACCCCTGACGTACGTTGAATGTGATGAGGGCCAACCACAAACCTTGACGCCAAACACACTCATGTGGGGCCAAAACGCTTATGACTTGGAGGATATTGAGATTGAAGAGGAGGAAAGTCACCAAGCTATACCGACGCCTGAAGAATGCCAGAGAACACGCATGGAACCGGTGGCAGAAGGAGTATATCCACAGTTTGATGGAAGCGCACAGAGTGAACAGAAAGGACAAGCAACAAGTACCTGAGATTGGAGAGATAGTACTAGTGGTAGGAGAGAGCAGAAACCGAGGCGAGTGGAAGAAAGGAAAAGTGATCCAACTAGTCAAGGGGAGAGATGGTGTTGTGAGGGGAGTTGTCTTACTTCACCACAGGAACAGAATCCGACGCCCACTTCAACTCGTGTGCCCCCTTGAAATAAGGAGCCGCAGCAAGGAACCGGCAGAGGAAGACGAAAGTGAGAAGCAAGAGCCAATCAGGAGTGTACAAAAGAGGAAAGCAGCTGACGACGCGAGAGCGAAAATCAAGCTCATTGCAGACAGCGATTCTACACTTGATTGAACTTTGCGTTCTGAGTAGTAAAAATTAAGAACGTTAATTTTTAGGGGAGTGTGACCGGAAATCGGTGACTTGATAATTAGGACCGGAAGAGACATTTGTATCTGTTGTTTTTATTAAGTGATTAACTTGATTGACAGTTGTAATCGGAGAGAGTTGTTTTTTGATCATGGCACAATGTAAATCGAATAGGAAAATATCAAGGAGTGGACATCGACATTAAAGAGGCTAAAATACATATTCGTGGTGTGGAATCAGTGGAATCAATCGTGAGAGAGTGAGTGAGAGTGTACCGCGCACATTTTCGGTACAAATGTGCCTTACGCTTCAAATGTGACTTCGAATTAGCATAGTTGTAAGAATGGAATCTCGCATCTCGGCTTCATTGTTCCAAGCAGACAAGATAGTACAGTTCATAAAGTTACTGCTAGCACAGTTATTTCGTCCTCCCCTTTGGCAGCATTTTTACCTTTTAGGTATACTAGTTTATTTATAGCAATCTCTTTTAAATTTAGCCTGGTTCACACTAGCGACAGAAGGCCGTCATAACAACATAACGACAAGGTCACGCAAATGCAAAAAAGACCTTACACTTATGTTTTTTGTCACCAGTGTGAACAACACAACATAACGACATAGTAGGAACATAATTACATAAAGCTACATGAACATAACGAAATAAGGAAAAGATTGCCCACCTTTTCCTTATGTCGTTATGTCGCTAGTGTGAACCAGGCTTTTATAGTGGCAGTCGCAGGACTCTGAAACACAATATATGTCACGTCACAACTGATCTAGCCGGCGCATCACTTTGAACAAGTTTCACGTTCACCTAATAAGGTTTAGTTTGGGTTTCTATTTCATTCTGTTTTCGAGAGTATTGGAAAAAATAAAACCCCTGCGAAACTAATCGAACGAACCCGAACGAAGAAATGAATCGAACTTGGTCAACTGGAACGATCACCGAACTCAATCGAACCAATCGAAGACCAGTGGAAACTTTATTCTCACTGGGTTTTCGTAAAAAGTCACCAGGTTGGCAAATTTCCCACTGGGTCTGTTCGTTTTGTTTTATTTTGCTTATTTATTATTATTATAATTTTTTGCAAAAAAAAAAAATACGCTTGGTCACACCGCACAGTCGCTGGGTAAAATCAAGATATTCATTGGGTACTGGGGACCCTAAATTTCCGCTGGGTAGGGGAAAATAATCCACCTGGTAGGGTTTCAGTGGGACTATATACCATCCCATATTCAACGCGCACTCGTGCAATAATTGTTAACTAACATTATTCCTTTCTTGGCTTTTTACCGCAGATACTTCACTGTTTAGACCGTCCGATTTTCCGGGAAACGGCATCATTTTAATGTTTGCCCCCTGGCAGACAACGTGGCTAATTTGCATTGTAATATGAAAACCATGCTGGCGGCTACTCGTTTTCAGTGCATTCCGAGCCCGGAGCCATTCTTGTAACTAACCGCTACTGTGAATATGGTCTATTCTTAAGTACTTTTGCGCTGGTTAGTCATGTACGTTTAAGTGTTAACTAGCAGTTGTTGATGTTGCAAGAATATTTCACGCAGGCAGCAAATTGGACGTATCTTCAGCATATACGCACCTCGCGGATTTTACCCTTTGTACTACTCAGTAAGGTAGAAGCTTCTGTTTTTTAACAGAATAAATTCAGCAGTGTTTACATTGGATATTCTTTCGGTTTGGGAAAAAACGCAGAAATCAAAACACAGCCATTCCATGTGCTTTTCGTTTTACTCTTTTTTTCTCGACCATTCAATATACTCTTTTACAAGTCTCCAATCCCCGCGCGGCTACGCGCCTGGGGCTTTCCAACAGTCACGACAGTAACGCTTCTACAAACAAGTCCGAGAATGTCAATAATCAGTTAAATCGTCTCTCCATCCTCCCCCCCGAAGAGCGACTCCGGGTTCTTCAGCTCTTCTCTCTACGTCAGCTTCGTTTGTTCTGAGACGTTCAATAGACACAGTCGGGTTATCGGGCGAATATACTTGCTTCCTCTTGTACTGACTTGGACCACCCGCACGCGTCCGTCCTGTCCAGGAAATACTTCGTCTATCCGTCCTAGGTGCCACTGTCCGCGTGGTGCGTTTTGGTCAACGACCAGTACTACGTCTCCAACACGCAAGTTATCTTTCGCCTCCCTCCACTTCTTCCGGGTGTTCAGCGTTGCTAAAAACTCCTCTCTCCACCGCTTCCAGAATATCTTGACCAGGTTCTGGACCAGCCTCCACCGCCTTCTCGGGTTGAATGCTATCTCATCTGTCACTCGAGGAGCTAACTGTCCCCCTAACTGCCCGATCAGGAAATGGCTTGGCGTTAATACAGGTTCATCTCGTGGGTCTACTCCCTCGTAACCGAGTGGTCTGGAGTTCATCAGCGCTTCTACTTCTTTAAACGCGGTTTGAAGTTCGTCATCGTTCAGCCCCGCATTTCCAACTATCGCCTTCAAGGATTTCTTGGCTACCTTAATCAGTGACTCAAACACTCCTCCGAAGTGTGAACCTAGAGGTGGGTTCCAATTCCACTTTATTCCTTTGTTGGCACAATCATCCACGATTTTGTCCTTGTCAATTGACTGAATAAGTTCTTTCAGTTCCCCATCAGCGCCCACGAAGTTAGTTCCATTGTCGCTTGTAACTTCGTCTGGTCTTCCTCTTGTGGCTACCATACGACTGAAAGCATTGAGGAAGTCTGTGGTGCTCAGGGAATAAGCCATCTCTAAGTGTACTGCTCTGGTAGCAGAGCATGTAAACAGGCACAAGTATCTCTTGGCAGATACTCTTCGTGTTATCTTGGTGGTGAAAGGTCCAGCATAATCTACACAGGTTTTTGCAAACGCTCACATCGTGGAGCCAAGTCTCGACTCCGGGAGGGGTGCCATAATCTGCACTGCTGGCTTTACCCGCCTTCTTTCACACGTCTTGCACTCTCTGTCCCAACTCTTCACTTCCTGTCGACCATCTATGATCCAGTAACGGTGTCGCACTTGTGCCAGTACGTGATTCACTCCAGCGTGGCGACAGCGAGTATGGACATCTGCTACAATAAGTCGAGTGATGTGATGTTTCTTGGGTAGAATCATAGGGTGGGCAGCATCATAAGGAAGTTCCGCTCTGGTAAGTCGCCCTCCTACTCGCAGCATGCCTGACTCATCGACTACTGGGGTCAGTGCTTGTAAATGGCTCTGTCTACTGACTTCTTTCCCACTCTTCAAATCTTGTATTTCCTTTGGGAATCTCTCAATCTGTGCTTGCTTAACCCAGAGTTTTCCAGCCCTATCCAATTCAGCTGGGGTCAGTGTAGCTTCTGTGTAGACTTCAACTCCTAACGGTTTCTCTACTTTCTTCACCTTGTCTAGTAATTTTGCACCAAATCGTATGACCCATGCTGCGACTCTCGTCAGTCTGGTCCAGCTAGAGTACCTCAACGGATCCATCCATGGCTGTGAAGCATCTGTTGCAAAGGTCATCTTTGGTTTTGCTATCTCAGCCAGACAATCATTAGAACGGTCTTCCTGTTTGACGTGTTTCCTTTGAGGCCAAGCATCTTCCTCCTCATACAAGAACTCAGGCCCACTGAACCAACGATGATTCATTGTCAGTTCCTTCGCATGCAATCCTCGCGTGGCATCATCAGCACAGTTCAAGTCCGTCGGGACATGACGCCACTGTCTGGGGTTTGATCCCTGATGAATCTCTGATACCCTATTTGCAACAAAGGTTTTGTACCTCCTCGACTGACCCTGAATCCAACAAACAACATCTTCACTGTCTGTCCACAACGTGCAATTCTCAAACGGAATCTGCAACAACTCTGCAACCTTTCTGGACAGTCTCAATCCCAACACTGCGCCCATGAGCTCTAACCTAGGGATACTTGTTGCTTTCGTAGGTGCGACTTTCGCTTTCGCTGCAACAAAACGCACAGTTACTTTCCCGTCCTCATACTGATGCCGTACATAACTGACTGCTGCATATGCCAATTGTGAAGCATCCGTCATCGTGTGAATTGATACATGAACAATGCTCACACCCGCTTTGCGGTAGCACCTTGGCACCTGGACCCCAGAGAGTTCTGGTAGCTGATTGAACCACTCTTGACACTTCTTCCCTAACTCTGCTGGGAACTCATCATCCCAACCCAATCCAAGTAACCACGTTTCCTGCATAGCCATTCTAGCTCTGATGGTAAATGGTGCTAGCATTTGCAATGGGTCGAAAAGCGTTGCAAGTCTCTTAAGGAATTCCCGTTTTGTGTACCCAATGTCCTTTGGTGGATTCAGCTTAAAGGCAAATGTGTCAGTTTCAGCATTCCACTGGACTCCTAAGGCTTTCATGCAAGGTAAGTCGGACTCCTCGATGTTAACATTGGCCACTCGATCTTCTAACGGAATATCTTTCAGCACGTTAGGGCTGTTACTACACCATCGCCGTATCTTGAAGCCGGCTTTACCAAGTAACTCAATTAGCTGCTCACGTGCCTTGACTGCTTCATCATCCGTCTCTAGCGATGTCATGATGTCATCCATGTACATCTGCAAACGTATAATAGCGGCTGCTAACGGGTACTCATCTTTGTTATCTTCTGCATGTTGCCGAACCACGTACTGTGCAAGGTATGGTGAAGCACGGTCACCAAACATCAATCTCATTGCTTCGTAGACCTCGGGAGGCCTTGTGAGATCAAACCCTCTCCACAGGAACCGGTGGTATCGTCTGTCTTGCTTTGCCATAATGACTTGGGAAAACATCTCTGTCAAATCTGCCACCAGGGCTACTGGGTTTCTGCGAAAGCGCAGCAGTACATCAAAAACATCTTGTTGCAGCTTTGGCCCAGGCAACATGGTGTCATTAAGGCTTATTCCTCCATATCTTGCGGCTGAGTCATAAACTATTCTTACTTTGGTAGTCTCTTTGTCTTCCCTCACAACAGGGAAATGGGGAAGGCACCAACTTGGCCCATCATCAACTTCTCCCGGCTCCAACTTCCTTATGTATCCCTTGGCTACATTCGACTCCATCACTTGGCAGTATTTTTCTGCGATGTCTGGCTTCCGTTGGAGGTGCTTTTCAAGAGAGTAGAGTCGGTCTTCGGCACTCTTTCTGTTGCAATACAGCGGTAGCTCATCATCAATCCAGGGAATCGCCACTTCGTATCGCTCATTAACATAACATCTTGACTGTGCCACCTTTCGTACAGCAAGCATTTCTTCTGCTGTCAAAAGCTTGTTTTGGTCTGTGATTCCTACCACCTCGTCATCCCACATCTTTCGCATCAGTTCATCGGCTCGCATTTCTGGGGTAAGGTTTGCGTGGAACGTGTAGGCGTGGTTTGCTGTCTGACACCCGTCTGCTTTTCCTGGAACATGTCCAACAATGGTCCATCCTAGCGGTTTCCTTACACCCACAGGCTCTCCTGGTTTCCCAACGCGGTGTTCAAGTGGTAGAAGGAGTTCTTCGTAATAGTCACTCCCGATGAGTAAGTCAACTTCTCCGTGTGAAACTGGCTTTAGGATCTCTAGATTACTAAGATGGCTTAAACTTCTGATACTGTGAGACCAATCTACCGCTTTCATCTCACAAATGTTTGGGGTAGTCCATAAGAAGACTTCTTTCACAGTGCCACCATCAATACTTTCAAGGTGCACAGTCACAGTTTTACTATCCGTAACAACTGAATTCGCTCCAAAGACTGATACACGAAGTGATTTACGCTCCGCTTCCAGACCCAATATGTCTGCCATTTCTTCTTTAAGGTAGGACGACCCAGAACCTCCGTCAAGGAAAGCGTTCGCTCTAATCCTTACTCCATTTGCCCCTTCCAAGATTACTGGTACCATCTGTAGGGCTACCCTTCCAGGCGGTGGCACACTGACAGGCTTCTCGATCATTCCACATGTTGCATAGGTTGCTGATGTTCCGGGTGTTGGTGTTTCTTCCACAGTAGCTGGCGGAGGCTGGAATGTCTCGGCCGACGGGTTTAAGTTCCGTGTTTCTGTAGCTACATGTAGCTGTGGGTGGTGCCTTTTCTCACATCCTTCCACTGGACAAGCCCCTTTCAGTGAACAACGTCCAATGCGGTGGCTCCTCTTAAGGCATCGGAAGCATAAACCAAACTTCTTCGCCAATTCCCATCGATCATTCACCGCTGCCTTCTTCCAAGTTTCACACAGTGTAACCACGTGTTCTCCCTTGCAGATGAGACATTCTATTTTCGCCCCTGAAGTTGTGAATGTGTTGTTAGGAGGGTCTTTCCGTTTTTTCAACCACTTTGATCTGTTTGAATTTGGTTTGGACTTCCCATCATCCTGTTTAGTGTCTTCTGTGTTGGGACAACCAACTGCCATCTCTTTAACTTGGACTTCTGTTTCCAACCACTTGTCCAAATCTGTGAGGTCGACTTCCTTTGGCTGCAGCTCAAGCTTTTTCCTGCTCCACCTTTCAGAAACTGCTGTAGGTAGTTTTCTCATAACCTGCTCCATGTTGGCTGCTGCTTTTAAGTCTGCTCCATGACCATAAGTCTTCAATGTCCTCAAGATGCTGTGTAAGTTGTCAACAAATGACCTCAGACCTGAAGTGTTCTCATCTTTGAGTGCTGGCATTTCCAGAAGCTTGTTAATTAAGGCCTTCGAGATGAGTGCTGGATTTCCGAACCGATTGGTCAACTCCTTAATGGCCTCATCATACATTGTCCCATCAAAGAACATTCCAGCGATGGCTTTCTCTGCTGTTCCCTTAACTGACGCTTTAAGATAGACCATCTTCTGTGTTTTGGAAAGTCGTTGGTCATGTACCAGTGCTTTGAACATTCCATACCAGTTTGGCCAATCACAGGGATCTCCATGAAATACAGGTAAGTTAAGCTTGGGAAGAGAGGACACCAATGCTGACCTTGTGAGACGTGGAGTCGTCAAGTCCACAACCATTTCTTTCAATTCGTCTGATCCTTCTTTGGGGTCTACATTAGTTAGCCACTCCTTAACTTTCTGTGTGGTGAGCTTGGTATCCTTTTTAGAGGGGTCTTCTTTTTTTATTTGAAGTGTTGGCTTAACTCTTGATTTGTCTGACTTTTCTGCTACTGAGGTATTATCTTCAAAATCTTTCAAACGTTCCTCAATATCATCTGCATAAATCTCTTCCTTTAGAAGCAGTGCTTCTTTTTCTTTCCTATCAGCTTCCTGTTCTGCTTCTTTGATTGTCAATTGTGCATCAAGTTGGGCTTTTTGGGCTACAATTTTAGCCTCTAACAGAGCTTTCTCCTTAAGCTGCTCTACTTTCAACTTAGCTAGATCAGCCTCCCTTGCAGCTGCCTTCACACGTTCTCTGGATAATGACGACGTTATCCTGCTTAGCTTGCAACTTTTTGCTTTGCTACTCTTATGACCACCACTAATGACTGAAGCGATTTCGCTTTGAACTATCGGCTTAGATTTGCTGGCTACACTTGGAGCACTTAACTCAGATCCACCACAAACTATTTTGTCTTCCTGATACTCAACCGCTCTACAAATAAGTTCTTCTACAACTGCTTGGGATTCTAATATCCATGTCTCGGCATCGTGCAGTTCTTCGTCATTACTGCACAAAGCTTGAAATTCTTTATGGTTCTCTATCAACTGATCCCATGCTCTATTGAGTTGAGTAAGTGCAAGTTCAATTAACTTACGGTTTTTCCGTTCCTTCATGTACTCCTCTATGCTGTTTACCTTCTTCGTCAGGTTGGTTTTCATCGACTTTCGCCTGTTTTTTATCGTTTGGAGCTTGTCCTGACCGGGAACGTCGGCGTAGTCGCTCAAATAGCTTGGCAGGCTCCGTTCACGTGTGCTTCGCTCCTCTGCAGCTGATATTTCCACAGGTTTCGTCGAATTCTCCGCCATGTTTCGGTTCTACGCTTCTATAAATCCACCGCCGATTCTATTCTCTTCAATCCGGCGCTCGAAGGACCACTATGGATATTCTTTCGGTTTGGGAAAAAACGCAGAAATCAAAACACAGCCATTCCATGTGCTTTTCGTTTTACTCTTTTTTTCTCGACCATTCAATATACTCTTTTACAAGTCTCCAATCCCCGCGCGGCTACGCGCCTGGGGCTTTCCAACAGTCACGATAGTAACGCTTCTACAAACAAGTCCGAGAATGTCAATAATCAGTTAAATCGTCTCTCCATACATAGTCATATCGTTGAACAACAGAAAATATAGTACCTAACTTACAATGTAAAGATATTTGCTTTGATCTTTACCCTGCTCCTGGGATTCTTTCAATTTATAGGGTCCACCGTGAAACCTGGCTGTGAACAACAAGCACGCCAGTTGACACAGTGTTGACGTCACGAATCGATTTCCATGCTCTCGTTCGTGCTTAAATTTATCCTTGCGAACTTCTGGATATTCCTCCAGATTATACTACTCCTGATACTATTCCTCCCGATTATACTGGTGTTAAAAAACTGTTATCATCAAGCTCAATTCTTTGTGTGTTCCTGTTTATGGTTGGTTTTGCCGATCGGTAAAATCCAACAGAATTCGTATTTCTGAAGTAACGTTCATACCGTAAAGTGTTCTTGTTACGTCAACGGCAACTAGTAAATTACAGTAAATGTATAATTTGTCATCGAAAATATAAGCGACAATTTGCTAGAATTCACTTCAAGTGTGAGAATTCTTCAGTTGTCGAGATTGAAGTTTGATTGCCGGAAACCAGCCTCTTATCCAAAGTATCAGGGGTAAGAAAAAGAGCGACCCTCCTGTTGAACTGCGCATGCCTAGCTGTCCACAGCTTACCCAACGAACGCCATGGTATTTTACTTCCAGTCATTTTCATTGTCTTGAAAACTAATTGAAACCGATCCTGTCACAGGATCTTTCTTTCTTGATTCGCTCGCTTCGTCATGCCTGCACAGTAAGTATTACGAAGACCCGAGGTACGAGATTGGACGGAAGCGTATCGATTGCCAACTGCTCGTTGGCAATGATTCGTAGTCAAATATCACTAAATTTGATGGTGTAAAAGCCTTAACTTGTTCCACAAGCTGGCGTAATGCAAGATGTCTCAAAACGGCCATCCTCGGAGACCCAGGGGCATTCAGTTGTCTGAACGGCCGAAAAAATCGGTGATAAAAAAAGTAAAGAACAGATTTTTTCGTCCGCTCGCCCCAATTGACTGCCCCTGGGTCTCCGAGGATGGAACACGGCGTGTGTTTAATGGATATAACTTTTCAACGTACTTTAGTTTTCTTTTTAGGATGGCTACAAAATCTTACGAGGCTGGCTATAAAAAGTGTTTCGGAGAAAGACTGGCAAACCTATCACATGCCACAACAGAGGGAGAAATTAAGGATGTTTATGACAATCAGTAGCAAATTACCTGACTTCGGTTTAAACCTCGTCGGCCGCCACTGATATTGAATCTAAACGCTAACGCATCGCGGGTAACCTCGAGCATTTTTCAGGCTGTGCTAATAGATCACTGGCGAGAGTACCGTAATGATTCGATTTACCGCCCGGGCGCTAATTAACTTTTGGTACCTCAAAGGAGGGCGCTTATTCGGGACGGGGCGCTTATATTTTTTTTGGGAAGCAACCCAATGTTTAACACAAAACTTTAATTTGTTAAAAAGGGAAAATTTGAAGAAGAGACCATTCGTTTGAAGGAATTATGCACTCGCATGGACACAATAGTTGAGAAACTCAGATGTAGACCGCTGTTTTGTAATGCGACATTACGTATGTGATTTTGTAATATTACAATAAGGGCTCTTATTAGAACGGGGGCGCTAAATGGAATACTGGAGTAGGGGCGCTGATTAATTAAAACACCTTCGAAGGGGGGCGTTTATTCGAAAGGGGGCCCTTATTGGAAGGAGGGCGCTAAATCAAATCATTGCGTTATCCAATCTTTGCGGGTCGAGGGTACTCAGCGCCGGTCGCGGGTGAATAGCAAGGGTCGCGGGTAGCGGGTAAGCAGCGCGGGTCGCGGGTAAATGGCGCGGGTCACGCAAAAATAATCATAAACCAAAAAACTTGAAATAAATGTTTTGATAGACCAGTAAATAAAGGGACAATCTTGGGTGACCTGTCTTAAATAATATTTTTGAAACGTGTACACTTGTTCCTTGGGCTCAACGCGCGAAAAGACTTGGTCTCCGGTCTTGGTTAGTTCCACACTCCCATCTTCATGGACAGACATCGGTAATTTGGTCTAATGTATTCCGACCAGACGCTTCAGCTTGAGGTAAGTTGATTCATTTTAACACGTATACACACCAGCCAACTTTAATGTTCCAAAATTCATCAGAAATTTGTCGTAAATAAGACAAGCGACATTGATTCTTCCTGTAATATTTTCAATGTCCCGTGTCATAGTTGTATAAGTAGTTGCAAATCAAACTCAACGATTTTTAGTGTTTCACAAATTCCTTCAATTGATTGATTCCTTCAATCATTCTTTGAAACCGTTAATTAGTCAATGATGGTGACATGGTTAGCCATTAGATTTCTGAGGATTATTTATTTGACTTTATATAAATCGTTTCATCAACTTCTCAAAGTATGCTAACAAAGCAGCAGTATTTTGTTTCCCCTTCGCCGAATAATGTTACAAGTGGTCAGGTTCAGGGCCACTATAGCGAATGTTTAAATCGTGTCACATGTCTTCATGTTTTTTTGTTAGTGGGTCTTGTTGTTTCAATGGAAATAATGACTGTTGAAAGATTTGCGCTGAAAAATTTACTCCGCGAATTGACCCGTGCAGTTTTCCGCGATCGGACACTTTTCTGTGACCCGCGCCATTTACCCCCGACCTGCGCTGTTTGCCCGCCACCCGCACCCTTTACCCGCGACCCGCACCATTTACCTGCTACTCACGCTGTCTTCCCGCGACCCGCGACCCGCGAAGATTAGATACTCCCATTGCTGGTAGTCATTAATATTCTTGGGTAAAGGAAGGCGTCCTTGGCCAAGACATAACAGATTTCTGTGGCCCATTGATGACCTGATTAATGGGTTTCACTCCATGTATAATTGGATAGAACCAAGAATGTCACACCAAATGCCAATACCTGAATTTTTCCCCGTGCTAACTACTTAGATATATGTAATGTACAAGCATAACATAAGTGCACACATCAATTCCCGGTGTTATTTCCGGACGTGTGAACTGAGCAAGCAAGACGAAAACATTATTTATTGTTTTTTCATGCAAAACCAATTTTTCATGCAGGAAATCTTGGTAATTTCACGAGGCGTTTCCCACAAGCCCCGAAGTGAATGCTTAGACGCTGCCATCGAGAAGGTTTTTCAGAACAAACCAAAAGATGAAATCAAAATCATTGACGCTGGAGCCGGAACTGGGCTGATGGCAGTCGAACTTCAGAAACTTGGTTACACCAACCTTCACGCTCTGGATATCTCTCAAGGAATGTTAAATAAAGCGAAAAGGAAAAATGTGTACAAGAAGTTCATCTGCGCAGCTCTGAGTGATCAGCGGATTCCCGAGATTGAAACAGGAGAATATGATGCTATGATATGCTGTGGTACGCTGGCTATTGGTCATGTCCGTGCATGCGCATTGGTGGAGATGATTAGGATGGTTAAGATCGGTCAGTGATGTTATTACAGAGCTAATCTAGTTTCTTTTTTCTTTATTTAAGGTCCTCGATGGGGATCCAAACAAGTATACTTTGCGAGCCTTTAGTATAGCATGTCAGTTTGTCACTGAAATGTTTGAACAATTTCTACATCTAATTGACAATCTATTTTCCTGTTTGCTTCTGTACGTATAGATAAATTATTTTTCCAATGCGAAAAAATACAGTTGTGACGCTGTTTTTCTAGTGTCGTCGCGGGAGGCGTGGTGCCGTGCGTGGCTTGGCTACTCCCGGCATTCAGTGCGCTCTGGCCAGGGACACTGTATGTGTTCTCTTCTTGGGAGTGGAGATACTCATTGGTCACTGTATGCTACTGAACAAACTCCTCATTTTAGCCCTAGCGTCTACGTCTCGCCGCCAAGAGTTCTTTGGACGACCCCTCTTCGCCCCCGGGGTTTTCCATCGCGGTGCCTGCCTTGTTGTTAACCGGTTTTTTTAATGTGTGGCCAATCCACCTCCACTTCCTCTGTAGGATCGGAGTCTCAATGAGTTCCTCAACAGTTTTTTTCTTAAAGCATCTCGTTCGTTACCCTGTCGATCCATCTGATTTTTAAGATTCATTTAAGGCCTAATATAAGCTAGTATAAGCAATGGCAATGACCTTGCATGTGATTCGTTCAGTTCGTTGCGGCACGGAACGGTGGTCCGAACCAACCACTTAACGGGTCCGCTTTGGATCGGTGTGGGTCTTTTGGCCTAAAAGTTAAAATTGTTTAAGACACCTTGCCCTTATCAGTGAGCCTGCACGACAGATATTGTAGATTAACCTGTTTGCTTATGATTTCGTTTTATTCATATCTCTTTTTTCGCCCTGTATCTTCCTTGCGTCGACTTATTTTCTGATTAGACCATGCAAGCGGCACTTGTTACCCCAGTTAATACATGGCGTTAAGTTATATAAATTAATTACTTAGTTCTGTGTTGTTACTTGCAGGTGGGCTTCTTTGTTTTAACATTCGGTTTGGTGATTTGGAAGACTACCAAGCAAAGATGTTAGAGCTGGAGAAAGAAGAAAGATGGGAAAAGGTCACCGAAAAGATAGTGCCTCACTGTGACAGAGATGACATGCCCAGAACAACTTTATTGTTCGTCTACAAAGTCCTGAAGCATTAGCATGCGGCTGACAAAAAATAAAAGTTTGGGGAAGATTCCTTATGATGTCAAACATAGTAAAAATATGCAAAATCTTTGCAAAAATTCCCTTTGTTAAAGTGCTGCCAATTTTAGCAGCATGAAGGACGAAAAAGCGGTGTAGGGGATTCATGCTGACGTCATTGTTTACCTTTTTTTCATTAGCATACGGCTTGGCGTACAGAAGGCAACATGTTAGATGTGAATGGACTCCAAACATTTAAAGAGCTGGTGAAATTTAGTACATGGTGAAATTTTTAGCTCTTTGCGTGTAATATTCAAGGAGAAATTGTCTTTCAAAAACTCCAAAATTTCTGAGTGGCAAAAGCGCTAATGAGCTCATACATTCTATGTAAAATTTTGAGTTTTTAGAGTAAAACCCGCGTCAGACAAAAATAATTCAATACATCGAGCTGAAATTCATTGGCAGAGTTAATCGTGCTATGAACTTTCAATATTCAGAACTGATTTTTTTGTAGCTCCATCAGAAACTCAATCGCCTATGCTAATAAGGCAAATATCGTAAACAAGGATTACCCTTATTCGTTCAATTCAATCAAAAATCCCGTACATGAATGTAATAAACATCTGCCACATTATGACAAATAAGCAGTGGTTGCGGTTCTTGCGAAACAGCTAGAAACTAGTAATAGGCCTTTTGCAACAAACGGTCACATGGTACAAAATCCGCCATGCTGGAGGACAAGCTTATTATTATTCCCGCACTGGGACATCCAAAACAAAGAAAAGTCAAGCTTGACCGGCTGAGGTCGCTTTATTTGGCTGTCCCAGTCCGGGAAAAAAATGATAAGCTTCCCTCCAGCATGGCGGATTTTGTACCATGCGACCGCTTGTTGCAAAAGGCCTATTACTGTGAGTAAGTGTAATGCTGCCGAGAGGTTGAGACAGGCATTGCCGATAAGCTCATCGGACACATCGCCATCCTCCTGACAAGTCACCAAAACGTTCGTGACCCTGATGAATACTTCCATTATTTAATAAAATTACATGCGACGTATAATAGGAACCAACCGTTTGTAAACCAGTCGCCAGTGTCAACTGTTCAGATTAGCACATGGATCGTAACCTTGAGACTGTTCCTTACTGCGAAGGATTGACGAAACGAGCGACAGTGGGGGGCAGGGGGGACCTGGTGCCGCCTCAGTTTCGACTGACTGTGGCAAAAGTTGCATCTTGTTTTGCTGATAAGAATTTAATAACACAAAAATAGAGATCACCGATTTGCTGACGATCACCAAGGTCGTCTGTTGACCAGCTGCTGCTGGTCATTTAGCCACAAGTTAATACTGAAAGCCTAAAAATAAAATGGTGTCGTGTATTTCCTTTGATCAGTAGTGACAATTTTATATTCGACTCACCCTACAATTCAGTAATTCTTTTTTCTTCGATCCGCCGCGTTACCCGCGGTACGATCACGATCAGAGGAAAAGTCATAAATTCTTTTCTAATTCTTCTCTAATTCTTTTTCTAAGGTTCTTTAAAAGCATATGCAAATCTGATCACACACAAGCAAAGTAATTTCACTTCTTATTTAAAGTTGACCATTTTTTTTGTTTTTACTTCACCATTTTTAACTTTCCATTTTCAGTTTTCCGATTTCAGTTTCCCATTCCCCATTCCTCGTTTTTGGTAACATCCTTACTGGTTTTTCCAGTTCCATACCGCTTGTTCATTATCAGAAGAGTAGATAAAAGTATCTCAGTCGAGGGGTGGGGGAGCTACCTTTGACAGTGGACGTTTAAAGAATATTGTTAATTTTTGACGGTCGAAGGTAAAAATTTAGGATTTTGGCAACATTAATAATACGTGAAGCAACAGTCAACACAAAACCCTCCAAATCGCTCAAATTCGCCATTTTGAGCCGAGGAACGACAAAATCAACACCTGAGGTAAGTTCAAGTTTATTTCAACCAAAAAATAAAATTTACTTGAAATAAGTTTTCTATAGTAAGACGCTTTTAATATTCTCATACATTTCTTAATATTTCGAACATGTACGCACCTCCATACCTCTGAAATTCAAAATGCGCTGGTTGCCAAACGAAGGAAATTAGTAAGCTGCAAGTTGTAAACAGATATAAATTTGCACCTCTTTATATACACGATGACGATAAAAAGTTTGGTGACTTTTTGGTTTTGATGTCATCACGTGAAACACTTATTATAATTTTACGTCACGCAACATAGTCACATCAAGGTCGAGCGACTTTTATTTAGCACATGTCATTCAATCGCGTTATTCTTGTTGCTTGAGCAAAGAGCCTCAGAAGGGTACGTCGATTTGATTAGGTATGTTGTACCAAATGTATTATTTAGTAACTGTGGATTATTTAATGTAACAATTCTTTGATATGGCTTTCAAACCAAGTTGTTATCACGTGGAATTTCGTGTTGGTCACGTCACTGTGGATCGTTTGGGTTAGTTCAAACATTTTACGTCTCAAAACTTTGCGGAATATAAATAAAAATGCTACCGAATTTTCCACCAGCGAAACAGATTAGCAGGTGATCGGAGAAGCTTTCGGCTTTCAGCAGGACTCTGTAAACAAGTCTAATCTCGCTGGTTTATCACTCTGGGTTTCTATTTCATTTTATTGTTGAGAGTGTTGTAAACATACTTCAAATTATAGTAAAATCTCGGCGCAATTAATCGAACGAAAGCGAACGAAAAATCAATCGAACCCGATTGTTTTGCGATTGATTCGGTAATCGAACATGTTATGTAGCGAGCGAAAGAGTCAACACGTCCATGTTGAATGTCATATTTATTGGACAAGAAACGAACCACGGGTTCATCCGTGAACTCTGAATTACACAACAATCAAATGTGAGTAATGCAATAACATTAACGTGTTATAACGTAACATCCGCATTTTCGAATTGCCCATAATACACCTCCCCCCCCCCAAAAAAAAAAAAAAATTGGCATAACCTTTGTTTCCCAATTCTCCTTACCCTGCGAGCAGAGGTCCCTTCGATCTTCCTAGACTTATCTAGGAAGATCGAAGGGACCTCTGCTCTTAAATTCTCCTGGGTATTACAGTCGTCCTAAGAGAATCTCAAGACAATGCTTATGCAAAATTTTGTGGGGTAAACAAGGCGTATTATGGCAATGCGAAAATGGTCAATCACCTAAAAAACCAATAAAGAAAAGTTAATAACTAATGGAGGGGGAAAACGAAAAGAAAACACTGTTGATAAACAAAGGTTTCATTATTCTCCTAAGTCCTACTTTTCTGACGGGCGCACCACTCATCCAGAGCTTGTAACTTGTTGATTACTAGGGTCTGCTGAAGTTTCGAGGGAGGGTTGGACGGTGAACCATTTGCCCAAAAAATTCTCCTAAGTTGCCTTGTCCAAATTTCTCTTGCTGCCCAAAAAATCTGAGTTGCCCAAAATTGGGGGGTGGGGGCGCAGCCTCCCCGACCCCCCCGTCCCGTACGCCTGTTAAGGCAACGAAGAGGAATGTCGTGACGTGCGGAGTGGACTTTAGTAAGAATGATGATGGTGGTTGATAGGGTGTTGCCTATATATAGTTCGTCTAACTCGTGGACATACTATCAAAATCACTAGAGTGGTAAGACTGCGGTTAGAAATTTGAATTCTAAGCAGTTCGATTCTTAACACGTGATCTGAAAAAATTGTCACGTGGGTTTGTGTTAAGCGATGATGTGATTTTAACGATCGCTTCATGGTCATGTGAACATCGTTTTCCCAGAATAACAATAATAATGACGCTATCAAGCAAACAGTCGGAAAACTCACGGGATGTATTCAGGATGAAAGTAAGGCAGGTTTTGTTTCATTTTAATGGATTTCATACTGTTTTGCAGCAGAGAGTATCCGAATTCACGAAGCTTTCTGTTTGCTTTTCGATAAATAAACACGTGATAAAATTTTTTAACTCACGTGATCGAGGTTGGCGCAGTGCGAGACGAAATTTAGGGTGCGTTCCTTTGGAGTGATCCGGATCAGGATCAGTGATCCGGATCATGCTGCATCAAAGGCGCCGGCAAATCTTTGCTCAGAGTGGATTAATTCGATGGATTTGTTCAGAGTTGATACACCATGATTCGGATCTCTGATCCTGATCCGGATCACCCCAAAGGAACGCACCCTTAGCGACTGCATTTTACCATCTAGTGATTTTGATAGTATTTCAGTTCAAGCACAAATGGTACTTAATCACAGTGGTCCACGGCATATACATATAAGCAAATTATTTTAATTCCCTTTCAGGATGGCTACAAAACCGTATGTGGATGGCTATAATAAGTGGTTCAGAGGTAGATTAGGAAACGTATCTCATGCCACAACAGAGGAAGAAATTAAAGATGTTTATGACAATTGGGCGAGCAAATATGACGAGGTAACCAGTACCAAATTACCTGAATATGGTTTCTGCAAGTGGAACGGCACTGGCTAAGAATGTAGCCTATGCGGTCCAGTGCTGATAATTGTGAGTAAGCAAGCTAAACGAAATTTAAGACGGATTCCGCACAAAGTTCGAGTAACAAGTTCAAAAACTAATTAGTATTGATTTTGTGTAGATTCCAATTAGTTAAAAAGCTATGACATCATACAAATTTTGTGACGTCATAACTTTTACAGTATTGCGAATTTCCAAAAACCGATACTAAAGGTTGTGCATATGAATGCACTCTCTCCATTGGCTTTGGTTTCATAGGAGAAAGATGTAATCTGTGGCAATGTTTAGCGTTTTGTGTTCTGGTCACGTGACTTTCCAAATATGGTCATAGCTGCCAAAAGTGAAAGCAGCCTTCAATGGAACAAGCATGGCAAAAAACTAATCCCAGGATTGAAAGTGAGCTCAAGATAGGATGGTTACAAGCCTGCTATAGCAACCGTTTTGTAGTTAGGGTTTTCCCCCCTTAAAGTTCCTATAACACCAAAAAATGATTGGCAAACTTTGATAAGAATCTCAGTGTAGGTTTTTTTCTGTACATTGAAAATGTCACCGTGCTGTGATATTTTTTTTTATTTAGGAGATGTTTGCCGCACAAAGCGTTTCCCACAAGCCACAAAGTAAATGCCTAGACGCTGCTATCCAGCAGATTTTTAAGAGTAAACCAAAAGATGAAATTAAAATCATTGACGTAGGGGCCGGAACAGGGCTGAATGGAGTCGAGCTTAAAAAACTTGGCTACACCAACCTTCACGCTCTGGATATCTCGCAAGGAATGCTAAATGAAGCCGAAAAGAAAAATGTGTACAAAAAGTTCATCTGCGCCGCTCTGAGTGATCAGCGGATTCCCGAGATTGAAACAGGAGAATATGATGCTATGATATGCTGTGGTACGCTGGCTATTGCGCATGTCCGCGCATCCGCATTGGTAGAGATGATTAGGATGGTTAAAATTGGTAAGTTTTGTTATTCTTCTTTGTTTAAGATTCTCGGGATCTGAACCTGCTTGTTTTGTGGGCCTTTAGCAATAGCCCTTATGCGTGCTTACGTCAAACTTGCTTGTTTCACCACCAAGCCTCGCTTTCGAATTGCAAATATGTAAATTTTATGAAGAACGAATTCCCAAAGCAGCAAAGATGAAAAGAATACCAACGTGAAAACTGCATGAAGGCGATGGAGGGACGGGAATAACTTGCGTAAAAGAGGCTTGGTGGTGAATTTTGAGCATATGTCGTCATCACGCATAAGGCCTATTTACCACTGAAAGTTTGAGCAATATCCTCATTGTTATTTACCATCCCAGGATGCAGTAATTCAGAGACATTTATTATTGCATATTTCTTTACATGCACCTAAGTTTAGTGTTCCGTTGATAGCAAACATAACAGTTGTGACACATTTTCGCCACACGCTGGTCTTACAGTGTGTCGTTGCGCAGGCCCGGTGCCGTGGCCTAGCTAATGATAAGCGCGCTGGACTCTGGCGGGTGCGATCCAGTTTGCTGTTCTGGCCGGGCTTGCTCTTGTTTTCAGACAAATCTCTTTACCGCTTTACAAACCCTCTCCTTAATAAAAGTATCCTGGCTAGTGTTCCATCTAGCCTGCGTTCTCTCTCCTTTTTGATTGATACTGGCTCGTTAAATTAAATGCAATCAGTGGAACTAGAATTTCATCTCTCCACAGGCGTACATCTGTTTCCATCCAATTGGAGCAGTGGTTGACTTTGGAGAGTCTCAATGTGGTTCTTAGTTGACGGTTGAAGGTTAAAAAAAGCTGTTTTGACGGTTGGCAGTAAACATTTTAGTCTATTTGACGGTTGATGGCTAATTTGGAAGGCTCAATTGACGTTTTACGGTTAAAATTTTGTCCCATGTTTCGGTGCACGGTACATTTTTCAGCCGTTTGAAAGTCGGAATTGACGGTTATCCGCATTCCTGTCGTTGAGTCTAATCTCTAGTCGCTTTATGGGCTACTCGGCCAGAATATGGCAATAGGAATTTAAGGCTGGGACACAATGCAGGCCTCTGCGATAATTCGCTCCTTGTGTACTGCTACAAGCAAAACCCCGGTATTGTGGTATACCGAGGTTTAGTTTCGTCTGCCTTCAAACTAAGTCCCGGTTGCAGCGACAAAAAATCCATTGTGTCACACACGAGGCGAATTGCTGCTACAACCTGTCCTCCAGTCCTGACGAGTCATCTATTGTCCCTCGTCCTTACAATACATCATGTAACAGGCACCTAATCCATAATTTTCTTTTATTTTTTTTATTTTATTTTATATTTTAGTTTCCCTTCCTTCTCTTTTCCTCACGTCGACTCATTTTTCCGATTAGACCATGTAATTAATTCACAATTTTGCTGGAAACGACCCTTGTTACGTATACCCTACTTATTATTTGGTTTCTGTGGTGTCACTTCCAGGTGGGCTTCTTTGTTTTAACATTCGGTTTGGTGATTTGGAAGACTACCAAGCAAAGATGTTGGAACTAGAGAAAGAAGGACGGTGGGAAAAGGTCAGCGAAACGACAGTGCCTCATTATGACAGAGATGACATGCCCAGAACATCTTTGGTGTTTGTGTACAAAGTCTTGGAGAATTAGCACAACGCTAACACACTGAAAAAATACCATCCTCGAGGAAGATATTTTAATACCAAACGTAGTAAGATCGTTGTAAAAAAAAATCTCAATTTCTTTAAAGTGCTTTACAGTCTTTCCCGTAAAACCGTGAACACCTGAAATATTTCAGGAATGTTGATTATGCGGTGACCAATCACAGCAAAGTTCAGGACACGCGAACAAACCTCAAAACCACAAACTAATTACCGTTGGTGTTTGCGGTTTAGTTTTCTCACACCTGAAAATGGAAATGGTATTTTCAACGTTCTCCATGATATATTTCTTAAAGAAAGACAACCTGGATAAGTGTAAAATGACAGGTACTTTTTGTGCTACAGCAATATTTTGGAAGTTTTGTAAATACGAACCTTTTACTAAAACAAAAAATTGTCATTGCCGTAAAAAGTGGGGGGCTTCAGCCCCCCCAGCCCCCCGGCTCCGCCGTCCCTGTTTTTTCTTGTAACACAATAACATTCAATATACATTTCTGATGTTCACGGTTTTACGGGAAAGACTGTAATACAATTTGACCAGCATGAAGGACATTGAGTGGTGGTGTCATGGTGTTGCTCATTTCAAGCGCGAGTCAGGTGAGACAGGTTAGAGGGTTTACACGGTCATCAGGAATCGTGAGTAATAGCGAAAGAGTTGCGGCATTGTGTAATAATTTACGAATTAGGTAGGATGAAACGCGGGGAGTTTTAAAATCCTGGCATTCTCAACATTATTTGTTAATTGTAAGCCTTTGGCGATGGAATAGCACAGGCAGACCATCCTCTCTGTTCGAGACCGCGTGACGTCACGATACGCTATTTGATCTCATACATTTTCTGTAATTCGTTACGGCTGACCTCGGATTGATTCAACTGATCGCAAGAAATGCTTCATAAAATACAGGATTTTGTATCTTTTGATCCCAAACTGTGATCTACTGCACGCCAGATTAATAGAGTTCACTTACATTTTGTCGTTTACGTGACGGCCATAAAACCCCATCAAACCACGAAATACGAAATGCCACGAAAACGACAAAATTTACCTTTTCCAGCCAAGTCAATCTGCTCTTTAACTATAAAGCCATATATTTTAGCGGTTACTGAAACAAGGTTGAATGTAAATACTATATCTAATGTTGAGCTGCCTGGCTACAGTATCTTCCATACTGATTCCCAAACTTCTGCAGGAGGTGCAGCTCTTTATATAAGTACATCTTTAAACTCAATTGTAAGGTCTGATATAATTTTTGATGTACCCCTTGTAGAATCTGTCTGGGTTGAAATATCTTCTGGTAATAATAGGAAGCCTATGTTGGAAGGCTGTATCTATAAGCATCCAGGGGCGGACAATGATGACTTTAAAAACAAGTTTGAAGAAGTTATTAAGCAGCTCAACCTTAATAAGTACCATTTATATCTTCTTGGAGATATGAATATAGATTTCTTTAAATGTAATAGCCACCCACCTACAGAGGCGAATCTTGACATGCTATATTCTAACAATCTATTACCTGTTATAACAAAACCAACGCGTCTGACCTATCATTCAGCTACACCAATTGATCATATTTACACTAACAACACAAGCAAAATTGTTTCTGGAATAGTAACTGCCGATATCTCAGATCACCTCCCGATTATCTGTATAGCTGACATTCCAATTAAGAAACATACCCCAGTTAGATATTATAGGGATTATAGCAAGTTCAATCAAGATTCCTATTTGCAGAATATCAATACTGTTAACTGGAATGCTATCTTTAGTGAATGTAATAATGACTTACATGAAATGACAGCGAAAACAGTTGATCTACTTAAATCAATTGCTAATAAACACGCACCAATAAGGCAAATGACTCAAAAGAAACAAAAATTATTCAACAAGCCCTGGATAACTAATGCTATATTTAAATCAATCAAAACTAAACAAAATATGTATAAAACTCACTTTCTCTATCTCTGGTAATCCAAGTGAGATGGCTGAATATAAAAATGTATGCAAATAAGTTAAACTGGCTTAAAAATATAAGTAAAAGCCTACTTTTCTCAACGTTTTGACTTCTGCAAAAATAACATGAAAGAAGCTTGGAAATTAATTGGTGTGTTGGTTAAGCGTAAGTCAAAGGGTCAAATCCCCATATCAAAGATCGTACGAAATAACAGGGTCTATACTAATAGTGCTGAAATTGCAGACCAGTTTAATAAACATTTTGTCAATGTTGGACCAAATTTGGCTAAATAAATCAAGAATTGTGAAGGGAGCCTTACACAATATATAAAATCAACTCATATTGATAGTTTTGTTTTGTCTTATGTTACGGAAACTCAGGTCTGCTCACTATTTAAATGCTTAAATGACCGTAAATCATCCCTAGATATTCCTAATAAGATGGTTAAAATTGCTGCTGAGCCACTGTCAGTACCCTTAACATATATCTATAATCTATCTATTGAAACTGGAATTGTGCCCGATATATTGAAAGTTTCAAAAGTTACTCCTTTTTATAAATGTGGAGATTCTACACACCCGGGTAATTATCGCCCTATAGCAACTTTCTCCCCATTCAGTAAAGTACTTGAACGCCTAGTCTACAACCAACTATACTCCTTCATAGAAAAGCACCAAATCTTATATAAATATCAATTTGGATTTAGAAAAGGATATTCCACTGAACAGGCTCTTCTTGAAATAACAGATAACTTGAAGCTAGCTATAGATAGAAAACAGATAACTTGTGCACTGTTCCTTGACTTATCAAAGGCTTTCGACACAGTAAATCATGACATCCTTCTATCTAAGCTCTTCTTATATGGCATTCGTGGACTTCCAGGTAGATGGTTTAAAAGTTATCTGGAACACCGTACACAATATGTGAAAATGGAATCTGTTAAATCTGGATACGAAAATATTACATGTTGCAAACCCCAGGGTTCAACTCTGGGCCCACTGCTGTTTCTACTTTATGTAAATGACTTACCAAACTGTACTAACAAACTCTCAGTGCGGAGCTTCGCGGATGATACGAATTTACTTTTTACTGGTAATTGTTTACAACATCTTGAATCTGTTATGAACAATGAAATGAAACAAATTTATAAATATTGTGCCCTAAATAAGCTGTCAATTAACTTTTCAAAGACAAACTATATGTTAATTTCGTCTTCTAGATGCCAACCAATAATAACTATTGACAATATAGAGCAAAAAGATTATATTAAATACCTGGGGGTCTATATTGACAAGCATCTTAATTGGCAGCCTCACATACAACATATAAACAATAAGATAATAAAAAATATTGGAATCCTTACAAAATTAAGATATCACTTGAATTATAGCATACTCAAACAAATATACTATGCTTTAATCTATCCATATTTAAATTATGGAATAATTGTATGGGGCTGTGCCTATAAAACTAAATTGAACTGCCTTCAAATTAAGCAGAATAAATGCCTCCGAAGAATCTTCTTTGCACATACTAGGGAGAGTGCTGATCCATATTATAAACTCTTAGAAATTCTTAAACTAGAAAATATATATAAATTCAAAATATGCTGCCTTATACATAAAATTGTGAATAGAGCTGATAGCATTCCAGATATCATTTCCGATGTCCTTACCCCAGCATCTAACGTACATAGATATAATACAAGATTTACAAGTGAATTCAATTTTTTTAGAGTGCAAATATCAACTAATTCTGGTAAAGCGTCTTTCAAGTTTGCAGGGCCCAAGATATGGGAATCTGTGCCCCCTGAAATTAAGCGTCTTTCATTTACTTCCTTTAAAAAAGAATGGAAGTGTCATCTTTTGGTTGACCAAAGTTGAATTCACTACTGGCTTGATGCTGAGCAAAATAATCTGGCCCCCTCTTGCTTTTAAACTTTAGGAAATAACAAATCTCACCTAACTTTGCTTACCCTACATAATTTGCATTAATTGTTCAACTAACTTAATTTTGTCTATGTCAATGCTGCCATTATTTATTTACTTAGCAATGGCGGCGTCCAACTAGAAAGCTCTGCTACTTTGGACGTCGCACACTTATTTACTTCTACATTAAGGCCTAATTTCATTCTTCTTTTGTCTCTTTGTTTATGATATAGATAGTGCATAAATACCTAGGATAGTGTGAATAAAGGATTGATCGATTGATTGATTGCGATCGCTATTCTATTTTATCAGAGAATGGATAGTAAATTATACAACTATCTTAAACAGCAAGAGCGAATTGCATTCTACTTTACATATGAAATAAAAACGATACATATTATAAATCGACGTGCGATGTGAAAACTTGTGGCGATCAACTGTAAAGTAGAGGTCTTTAAACGGAATATGGGGCCAGAGTGCAATTTATTTGGAAACGTGCTTAAAGGGGCAGTGTCACTATTTTTGGTAACACTGAAAATCCAAGGGACGCTTTTCGGTTAATAGAAGCTACATGATAATAACAAAAATACCCTTTGAAAAGACTAGCGTAATGTACAGAAACTGCTTAAAGATGTTTTTAAGATCGAGATTGATGCCAACTTGAAAAAGTCGGGCCGTCTATTTTTGGTAACAATGCAAATCCAAGGGACGCTTTTCGGTTAACAGAAGCTGCATGATAATGACAAAAAATCCTTTTTTATGACTAGCGTAATGTATAGAAACTGCTTATCGAGATTGATGCCAACTTGAAAATGTCGGGCCGACGTTTATCAAGTCTTCCCATTACATCTCCTATGAAATCAACACATTTTGCCTCGTCCTATTATTGACGAGGCGTTATAAGTTTAAATTTAGCTAATTCTGACCACCCCCACCCAACCCCTCATTACCCACTTCCGCCTCAACGACGGGGCTAATTAAAAAGCAGGGAAAAACTCGAGTCTGCGTGAATCACATCATACTGCGTTAATCAACAGCGGGTGTATGCTTCTAAAGTGCCATCCTTCCACACTGTTGATTTCTAAATTAAAGGGAAACGAACCTTAATCCATGTAATCAGGTAAGTATATAACTTTATAAAGTGCGACGTCTTTTTTGTAAACGGAATCAGTTCGCTTTTGCAGAGGCGATTCGAGAACTTAAAATGTACGGCTTAAGCATAAGTACGAAGTCGATGGTTTCACGTGTTGCACAGTTTCAAACTCTCTACTTACCACGGTCGAGGTTTTAATAATTTTGGTTCTTATACATCTTTATTTACCGTGCACAATGATTAAAGCGTACAGCCCACGCCGTCGGAGTCTCAAAAATGCAACATTTCCACTTAACAAATTCACCGCTAGATGGTCATGAGACGACGCTTACGTTTTGTCCACTGACAGTGTAAACCTGAAGTTACAAAGCCAGTTACACACAAGCCGGGTTTATTACGCATCCGTGTGTCCGCAAAGAAACTCTACCGTGCGCTTTGCAAAACTCGCGGTACAAGAAGCATGAGTATCTGGTTACTTGTCATTTCTTGCCTATTCTGAATATATTACTCTAAGTCTTCTCCACGCTATGTGAAGTTTTCATTGCTAAATCACGGAATTTGCTGAGTTTGAAAACAATTATTAGTTAACCGCATGCTAACGCGTGCCTACTTTATTAATGACCTGCAACAATATTTTTAAAATACAGGTCATCTCGTTCGGCTTGAGAACATTGTGAAGTACTTCTTGACGTCTAGCCGCATTTATTTCGCTTTGGATGCTTGCTTTCCCAAGCTATTTTAAGCGGAACCTGTCAGTGAAGCCAACAGAGTTTCAAAGAAGCGATATGAGCTGTTTTGTCTACCCTGATTCGTGATATTGCTGTTTCAACTCATGTGAAGAAAAGTGATGGGAAACTGCCAATTAATTATAAAAAAGAAAGAAACGAAGAAAACGAACACAAACCATAAAAACAGCAAGTGAACAAATGCAAAAACAAGACAAAACTAGCAAACAAAAAATACCGTATAAATGCTCCAACTCATTGGTCTGAGAAAGCGACCTTGCCCCGAATAAGATGATTGTCATGTCTTGCTGATGTTTATTGTTCTATTGAACCGCCGGGAAATAGCGCGGTATAAATCATCGTCGTCGTCGTCATCATCATCATTATTATTATCAAACAAAAGGATCCCGCTTTACTCACTGTCTACTAACACTCTGTTCCAGACAGACTGCCGAATATGTAGTCGGGGGCGGACGAAGAAGAAGCGGGCGAGCAAGGGATAAAAATTATGGGGAACTTTTTTCCTCGCTTGCCTGCTTTCTTCATGCCTTCGCCCTCGACTATTCTAGAGCCTGGAACAGGCTACTGATATTCCAACACCATCTAAACCACTACAGGCCGTGTTACTCCAGTTCCATCATCACTTTTAGTTAATTTGCTTCAGCTGTTAGCCCTATCTCCCTAGCCTCTCTCGCAGCCGTTTTTGGGGATCGCGTCTCACCCCTCCCGCGGCCACCTGAAAACGGCTGCGTGAGATCGAGGTACTATGTCCCTAATCTCGTGCCCAAATCTCCCACGTACGGAGAAGCTTTTCTGTGCAAGACATAGTGAGATCTGGGTACGAGATTGTTATGTCACCAGATAGTTCACGACACCGCAAACGTAATGTAATGTTTCGCAAATCCGCAGTGTGTTTCTCAATGTCCGGATTCTGGATGTCTTTCTTCCGTTTTCAGAATGCCATACCAAGACGGCTTTAATAAATACTTCGGCGGTAGATTGAGAAATCTTACACATGGTACAACGGAAGAAAAAATTAAACACGACTATGATGATTGGGCAAGCGAGTATGACAAGGTAAAAACGATTTTCGTGTTTGAATAAAAGCAGTTTCAGTACCTTATAACAACAGGAAAATAAACTTTGGAGAAAAATTTGAATATCATTTTGTAAGCAGACCTTTCCCGATTGCGCTAGTAAAATCCTAAAAAAGTGCTGACAGAAATGGCTAAAAAGTGCTCAAAAAATGCTCGGAATCTCAAAATAGTGCTCAAAAAGTGCTAAAAGTTGTGAACAGTGACCTCTAAGCTTTTCGTAAATATGTCAATTTTTAGTAGTGCAAAGCCTAGACATCAGATGATTGAGAAATTTGAGATGACACACTCAATCAGAAACTTCTGTTCTCACGCAAGGATAATTCCACGTCATCATCATCATCATTATCATATCCTTTATTTAAACACGATAAAATTTAAAGCTAAAGCTTGTGGGGTCGTGTAAAAAATAGTTACAATATGAAACGATGTTAAAATATGGATAAAATTACTCATACAACTAACATGAATGTACAATTAATTCCTAAAAAGAGTAATATTTAAATAAGTTCGCGTAACTATATCTGAATAAAAATAACTGCTAAAATTAAGACATAAAATATTTAAAAGCAATTAAAATCCTGGTAGTGCCTTGGCAGCGACTGAACCGACTGGGCGCTAAAATCAAGCTCTTGAAAATAAAAGTCTTTCTTTACTTTACGATAAAAATCAGTAAACTGCCCCGTAAAATAAGTCGAGACAGCGTTCCAAAGGATAGCGCCTCTGTAGCTAACAGAGTTTTTAAGAAACTTCGAATTAAAACGCGGGACGATTATGTTATTACTCCTTCTAAAACTGTATGCAGTGCAAGGTTTATTTGCCAAATACGAAAAATACGTGCCTTTCCATGACAACGGTCTTTTATTCTTGACAACATCATAAGTTATTCAAATTTATGACCTGGAACACGATTCTCGTTGCGAGCGACACACAGTTTTGGCTTTAAAATGTTTTAGAAGACATATGTTCCTCGAAGTTTGCTCGAAATGTGAAATATTGCTCAAATGTTGCCAAAAGTGCGAAAAAGTGCTTAAGGGTGCTCAAAATGCAAAATAGTGCTCCAAACTAAAAAAAGTGCTCAAAAGGTGCTCAGCACAATCGGGAAAGGCCTATTTGTAAGGGAACTGAAAAAATAAGACAAAAGTTTAATTTAGGTATCTATAGTCGACCTGTAGTGTGTCTGTACTGGATGCCTAGATACTCCCCTCAAACTATTGTGTATATATTTTAAAAGGGAAGTCTGAATTCATTTGATTGCGTACAGACTGGAAATTGGGAGATCGTACTGCATGGTCCAATCCCGGCCTTAACGACGACCAGGGTCTTAGATCATGGTGGCTGTTTTTAAAATAAGAAACTTCTCTTACTTTAGGTGATCGGTTGTTTAAGCAGTGACCTTAAGTTGTTGGTCTTTCATGCAATGCTGTGGTCTGCCTCTAGTCACGTGTATCCATAGGCTGGGTGGGTGGGTGGGGCAAGGTCATGAGTGGACTACCAGCGACTGCTGAAGGCTCCACTGGCGTCTAATCGCACCCCATCAGTCACTGAAAAGAGCATTTGAAAATAGTTGGAAATGCGTTACCACTCGACCATTAAAGCCGAGATACTGACCAGGCGAAAGGACGATGTGACAGGTCGCACAGGCCAGTCAATGGCATAATTCGCTGTAATGCGCTTGGTGTGACAAGGTGAATTATTATTATTATTATTATTATTATTATTATTATTATTATTATTATTATTATTATTATTATTATTATTATTATTATTATTATTATTATTATTATTATTATTATTATTATTTAATTCTTTGTCACTGCGACAGAATTTAGAAAGGTATGAACGACTCTAAGGCGACTTATTGGCAATACACACGGCAAGAGTGTTGTCACAAATTAAAGTCGCGGCCTTTTCAGATCTAGAAGACCCTTCACTATGTGTTGTTGTACTAGTTTTCTCGTGATGGTTTCAATAGATAAAACTATGGATTTTTCAGGAGGTCGTATATGACGCAGGAGGTGTTTACCACCAGCCACTTGCTGAATGTCTGAATGAAGCCGTCAATGAAGTTTTTCCTGACAAACCAAAAGATGAAATCAAAACCATTGACGCTGGAGCCGGAACAGGGCTGATGGCAGTCGAACTTCAGAAACTTGGCTACACGAACCTACACGCTCTGGATATCTCGCAAGGAATGCTAAATGAAGCCAAAAAGAAAAATGTGTACAAGAATTTCATCTGCGCCGCTCTGAGTGATCAGCGAATTCCTGAGATTGAAACAGGAGAGTTCGACGCTCTGATTTGCGGTGGTTCAATGTTCAAGGGGCATATTCGCTCGTCCGCCTTAATTGAGATGGTTAGGATGGTTAAAACTGGTAAGTTTGTTATCGGAACAATGTCAAGTTATTTCGTCAATGTTTACCTCGATCAATTTATACCATGACATAGATCAAAACCAGCCAATCAGAATACGGGAAAGCCGTTCCACGGTATTACAACCAACCTTTCCATCGTGCACTGCGATCTAATTTCAGCCGAAGCGTATTTTCTATTACATGAAAAAAAATTGGGTTATTCCGTTTCATATTACTCGAAAGCGTTGCATAACTAGTAAGTATATATTCACAGCCTTCGTTCCTCCGGTATCAGTCAACAGATAGTTAACAATGCAACTATTCACTGAAGAGGTGGTGATTAGTGGTGGATATTTAGCCCCCCCCCCCCCCCCAGGGGGGGAGGCTTAGTCCCATATATGGGCTATATAGGTATGTGCCTCGGGATAGGGTATGTTTTTTTGAGGTTCTCGATCCCTTTTGGCATTGTTCCTGGTGTGATCCTTATATAGGGTATGTAAATTCCATCGTTTAAAATTCCAGTACCCAAACGACAAGTTTGAACAATTCGTTAAGAGTATTAACGTTACAGGAACGAAATAAGGTTGACCCGTTCATACCTTTCTTAATTATCGCTTTTTACCTTGAATAGGATGTCAGTTTTCGAGTTTAATCCTTGAATTGGGTGTCATATTTCGTTTTCTTTATCGTTAATTAAAGGAGCTACGTCACTGTTTGTGCAATTCGCTAAATTTTTAAAATTGTCTTTTGCAATCCGTCTCAATCTTCTCCATCCTTAACCACCCTTGTTCCTTTTTGGTTTAGTATAACCTCTTTGTTATTTTTCTTCATTATTAAACTACTAGTTTTAGGTTTCTTACGTTTTAAGGGCAATTTTGTTCGTTGCAAAAATGACTCAGAATATCGTTACGTAGCTCTTTTAAATAGGGTCAGGGTTTAAGAACTTTCGCGCCACACACCCATCCGAAACTTAAGGCAGTACCCACCCCCCACCCTCCGGGATATTTACCTAGTCGCGAAGTTTTAGTATATACAAAAATTGTGGGATGCAATAGCTCAAAAATAAATATTTCAACTCATTTACTCAACTCACTTATTTACAGGTGAATCTGAAAGGATATTCCATGTTTGAATAGCCAGACAGAGCGTCTACTAATACGTTATCCCTCCCTCTCATATTAATTTTTTTAGATCGGTTAGTCTTCGAACAGCGATTTTCAATTAAATTTAGAAATTTGTACAATGAAGGGAATTAGGCATCACAACTTTTAATAAAAGGTCTCAATATATTAAGTCGCATTATTTTCTTCTGTAGGAGGCCTTCTTTGTTTTAACGTTCGTGACAATAGAGTGGATGATTTCCAAGGAAAAATGCTGGAATTGGAGAATGCGGGCATATGGGAAAATATCTGCAAAAAGACGCTGCCTTATTATGATAAGGCAGATATGCCAAATGAAACCTTTGCGTTTGTCTATAAAGTGTTGATGAAATAACTGCTAGCCGAACAGTACAGTAAAAAAAAAAAAGAAAAGAAGCCACTTCAGTTTGCCGAGACCCAGGGTGGTCATAACGTCAATTTCACACAGTTTTTTAGGGCATAAATTCATACACTCGTGCTTTTTATACGAATATTGTTTTTCCGGCCCAGGCTGAATATTCTTATTTTCCTGCCGATTTTAGGCTGAAAATATTGTTATGAATATTCTTAGATTAAGAATTTATCATGATGCTTTTAACAGTTTAGTTCATGTCTTTTGTGCTGCATACCTTACATAGGTATTTATTTAGCAATGGCTATAGTGTAGGTTTTTATCGCGTTTTATTGGCTAGTTTTACCGTTTAGAGAAGAAAAGAAAATTGTATTGTATTTGCACATTTTCAATACAACAGTATATTCTTTTCAAAACCTCAGCTTCGGTTTATTCTTAAAATATTCTTAAAATTTCGCAAATTTCAGTCTCGATATTCTTATAAAATAGTGTATCAAAGTGTATTAAAATCAAGGCAACTTTGCACAGAGCTTCAATCAACAACTAAGAGTAATGCACACGTATATAATTTGTAGTTTCAATTGATGTTTCAGGTTATATGTTTCCGGCCTAGATAAATCTGCTTTAACCTAAAGATAACTCTTTTATGGCGACGTAAAATAACTTGAATTCAAAAGGAGTCCAATAAATAGTCATCTTCAGGTTGAAACAACTCAAACTGGGTTAGAAACAGGTTTCTTAACCTCAGCACCTACGATATATGTACAGTTTGAATGATTTCATAGTTAAATTTTATGCCGCTGCACTAAATTGGGTTTGTCTACACCGAAAGACTAGCCACAGAGAAGAAAAAACTAAGACTGGCTGCTTATAAATGAACTTTTTGTAAAATCTCCCACCTTTTTCTTCATCTTACCTCGCAAAAATGCTCTTCCTGAATTGAACGTTTTACGTGTCGTGTCATTGGTCGTTTTAATTCCAGAGACGTGTGAGACTCGACTCGACTCGAGACAACTTCAACGTCTAGTATAAAAACGGTAAATAAGAAAGACGGATTTAGCGTCTGACGATATAAACGTCTTCTTTTAAGGGCGTCCGAACGACGCTCTTAACAGATGCCTTTAACGTCTCAGACGTTAAATGCCTCTAGAATAAAAACGGGACGCCTTTAACTGGTTACTGGCAAGCAGATTTGTTCATCGCGAGCTTAAAGTTACTCGCGTTCAGTGTCCAGTCTCTTTTTTCGTTTAGGCCGTCTACTTATAATGAGGTGATTTCCTTGTAAAAGAACCCGTCATAGATTTCCGATGAAAATTGGTACATAAATTATGAAAACGTAATAAAATGTGGGGGTCACCGTGCTCAATTTCCAAAAAACTGGTCATAGATTTCGGGGAATATTTTCCTTATTGAAAGGAAACACTATTCTTATTAAAATAATAAAATAAAAATGGGAGTCACCGTACTCGTTATCTCGATAGAGCTGCTAGAATGGGCTCGCGGACTTGCACTTCCGATTTTTAAGCGAGGACTGGGGCGAGTTTTCAAACTAGCATACGCTTGGAAGGTCCTTGAAAGGTGAATGACACGATCGAAGACATATTTTAAAGAACTTTATACGTTATACAAATTTTTGAAACACCGAGACTCATTTTGGTTAGAACCGGCCTACCGAAATTTTCATTAACTGTTACTTTTCGATCAACCCCATTTAAGGTCTTTCTGCAGAAGCTCCTTTTTACGGCCACCATTTTGTTATGCGCAGTGCAAACATAGGGAATCATCTTAAATGTTTCCCGGTTTTATATCAGATGCCTATAACGTCGTAGAAATTAAAGGCGTCTTTACGACTTAAGCGTCTCTACCATAAACATGATAAACAACGGCCATTACCTAAAGGGAGATTTCAGTATTGCGTACATATCTGACTGTTCAAGTAAAAAGAATTATGTTGTACAAGACGCACAAAAGGGTCTGCCCATAATTTTTTGTGTTTGCTTAATGTTTCCGGAGAAAATACTGTTAAGTGTTTGGAGGGTTTTTTCGTGTAAACCCCATAGGGTCCCATAGTCTTTTAGCATTGCAATTTCTTATCTGCTCTTCGAAATCGGTAATTTGGTCATGAAAATAAAGTGGGACTTCAATAATAGTTCTAGTCATGTAATTACATGATCATGTCAATTCGAAATTAGTGCTAGAATAAAATTTACATTGAAAATCTTGTATTGCCTGACAGAAGGCCTACCTCCCTCTGCATTATAATTGCTAAATACACACTGATTTGAACATTCTCGCGTATACCTTTTTACTCCTACCCAAAAGAATATTCTCTTGATTCTACCTTTATAGAATATCATTGAAGTGGTAGACACGGCACGGTAGGAAACTGCGAGGATTAATTTCCAGATTATGAAGACGCTTTATTGTTGCAAAACGAGAAAGCCTTGATTTGAACTCTGAAAGCTCAGGAAATTATCGATCCTGTTTCAGCCTATTAAAAATATACCTAATTTACATAACATTGTTTAGTTATTTTTTCCGTTCACCCAAACTGTTTGAAGCGGGTAATCATATCATAAATTTTGAAACACGCAAAAAATATTGGACGGTTAAGCATATTAAGCCTTTCTGCTGTCTGCCAAGTAATTTTTGAGAAATTCAGCCTTCAACCAGACCGCGTACAATTTTTTCGGGTTCATATACCGCGAAAACAATCTTTAGGCTAGATTGGTATACGCCCTATTGATATATGACCTGAGGCGGGGAAACTGTTTTTCTTTACTTATACCCCAGACGAACTTTCTTATGAAATAAGTTCTATGCAACGCAGTTAAACGATGGAATAGTCTGCCAAACCACCTGAGGGCTATTTAGGGTTTAGGGCCCTTCAAGAAGGGATCGACTGAGGTTACTCAGGGCAGGAAATGAATAGACTCTGCAAAAAGTTATTTAGGAAGCTTTTATTGATTATGTATTAGTAAAGTGATATACACGAACACATCAACAATGCTTTAAATTAATTTATTGTGTCCAAATAAAATATATTATTATTATACAAAAGGAGTACGTCTCCAATATGCAAACTAAAGACCTAATTTCCTGTCGGCTGTGTTTTGTTGCACTGGTACAGAATTCGTCTGTAAAACATATTTTCTTAACTTCTTAAAAATTTGTCTAAAATGTTATGTAGAGGACAGGGGGACTGCAGAAATGGTAAAAATCACTCGAGTAAAATTTAAAAATAAATCATAAATGATTTTTCAGCACGTGAACGTACAAAGGTAGCTTGTCGATCCGCGTTGGGTGGTAGCTAGGTAGGTGGGCAGGTTGGTATGAGGTTGGAAGATAGGTAGGACTTTATTTTAACATTTCTTGCCCCCGTCAACTATAAAATTAAGAAAAGGAAGCTGATTTCCACAAAGAGCATATGGTTACAATATAAATCCTAAAAGTAGACGATTTTCACTTATTAAGCTGTTTGTTCAGTTAACCGATTGAACGTTGGTTGGAATAAGGCGCAGACATTTCTTATTACAAAAATGGACGAAATAATTTTCTATTTTACGGCAATGAAGCTAATGAACCTAACACTTACTTTTTGTTAGACGACTTTCAAAAACAACCGGCCACAAGAAATATATTAATATCAGGGCGGTTGTCCATAAAAAAGAGAAGTGAAAGAAACTACTGACGTCAGCAAAGCGGTAGTTTTGAAGCAATGGGCAACTGAAAATATATAGCTGACTTGTCCTTATAAAAACAGGCTAGTGATTTCCTATCAAGACTTCCTCGCCGCATTTCCAGTTGGAAAATCGTCTCTTCGTTAAGGGTTCCATCTTTACATTTGTCAAATCATGAATTTTACTGGTGAATGTGAAAAGTCATACCATAAACACGTTGAAGATCTCACTGTAATGAGAACTCACAACCCAGCTCTGCTGATCGTTTTCTGCGCTGTTAACATCATGGCGGCCATCTGCTCTTGCTCGGGAAACGCATTGGTGTTTATAACCGTCTTGAGCTTTTCCGAGCTTCACAGCTCCTCTAACATTGTCCTAGCCAGCTTGACCGTAGCTAATTTTCTCGAGGGTTTGTCCATTCATTGCTTATGCGCTATTGGCGGCGTCTCCGTGTTTCAAGGCGGCTGTCCTTTCTCAAATGTGATTCATGTTATTGCCTCCTTTTCCACAACTGCCTTCGTGTACAGCGCAATGCTGAATCTTACTCTCACGACGTTTGAGCGTTACATTGCAGTGATCCATTCGCTCCGCTACCACGTGATTTTACCTCGGGGACGCGTCATTAAACTCATTGTCGCCGTTTGGTTCTTCAGTCTGTTCGTAAGCGTTCCATTCCTGGTTGACGATTTCGTCATTGAAAATCAATCTCAGAATTTCTTGTCAGTGACTTTGTTTGTGACTGTTGCTGCAATATTTTATTTTAATTTTAGAATTCATAGCGCCTCTAGAAGACAACGAAGACAGATGTTGGCACAACAGCAAGCGATGCTGCGATTCGCAGCCGCAAATCAACAGCGATACCGATTCAGAGGCACGAAAACGATGTTGTTTATTTTCGTGACTCTTGTAATTTGTTTTATCCCAGCTTTACTGGCAAGAATTTTGAAACCTTCTTCGGACAGAACAAGGTTTGTGGTTGCACTAATAAAACCATGGACCACAGCATTTTTCGGACTGTACAGTACTATAAGTCCATTTGTTTATTTTTTCAGATGCGAAGAACTCCGCAAATACACCAAGAAACTGTTCCGCCGATCACGACACAATTTGTATTATTAAATATTCTGGCGAAACTCAAAGCTAAGCAGAGTACTGAACCTAGAAAATTCTTTAGTGTTATGGATGTAGAAAGTTTGTTTTGTACAAAATGATGTACACCACCATTACGGAAAAGAAAAAGACAAAAGAAAATAAAGTTTAAATTTTGACACTGATAGCGTGCACTGCTCTTAGTCCATTTTTTGGAGGGGGATGAAAAATGTCGAAAAAATTTTTTGCAGGCCGGAAAAGGTCAAAATAAATTGAGTGCCCACAAAGACGAATAAAATAAACTTTGGATAAAAATTGCAGATCTGACTAATAATGGTTTGCATTGTTTCAACCATATTTGAAGCATTTTTGTCCGTGGTCAAATCCATGTTTTCGCTCAGTGCAAGCTCGTGGTTAAAAATTCATCTTCCCTTCAAAAAGGGTACTCAAGCCCAAGAGAATAACAGTAAAAACAGCGTCGCATGCAGTAGTCTATCTGCTCAGATACAGTAAAAAGAATATAGAGATCGATCTATCAGTTCGCGAAAGAATCTTTTTGTAATATCCGGATGATATTAAAAACAAAATTTTTTGGCACACCTGCGAAGGATGAACAGGTGTCCGGTTGCTGGTTGGGTCGCCCACAACCTCTCGGAACGAGACGCGTCATTGGTCTGTAAACATAAATAACCTCGTAATAATGGCCGTAGCACTAGAAAACAAAGAAGTAGTGCTTACAGGAGACCAATAGAGGTTCCAGCGAGGTAGTGGCTACCCGCGCTGGTTTGGTGGGCCGTGTAGCTAGCGTGTAATCCACGCGTTACTCGCGCGGCACTCGCGAATCACTCACTCAAGGCTGATTCCATCCTCGGAGACCCAGGCGCGGTTGGTCGGGCAATACGAAGTAAACCAAGAAACAAAATCGTTGCGAACGAAAGCTAACAGGAATTAGCAAGAGTGCACTTGCGAATTATTGTCAACTTTCGTTCTCACCGATTTCGTTGCTCGGTTACCTCGTGTCGCCAGACAAACCGCCTCAAGGTCTTCTAGGATGGGTTGATTCTTGCGCCTCACATTTCAGTCCTGTTAGAGCAGAATTCACGCCGTTTGTCTCGATAACGGCGTTGAGATGATCCAACTCGTCCCTACGCGCCTCGTTGGCACGAAATACCACGCAAACGACAAAACGTAAGTGAACTTTACTTATCTGGCTTACAGTAGATCACAGTTTGGGATCAAACGATGCAAAATCCCGTATTTTATGAAGCATTTCTTGCGATCAGTTGAATCAATCCGAGATCAGCCGTAACGAATTACAGAAAATGTATGAGATTAAATAGCGTATCGTGACGTCACGCGGCCTCAAACACAGAGATTGGTCTGCCTGTGCGCGTACTATACCTTTTAGAGCTTGAGATATTAGCTAGGCTAATAGCTGAATTATCCAGTGATCCAGTCCGTCGTACTGAACTTGACTTTGGTGTATATTTTGGGCTCATTTAATTGTTGATTCTTTTCAGTGAGGTCCCTATTCTTCCTTTCCCAAACTCCTCAGTCCAAATTTCCAGTGCTTCCTTAACTGATCTGTCTGGTATATAATTTACATAATCTGTCAACACCTCGATGGTTTTAATTTCCTCGGTCACACAACAATGACTTTTCGTAGCGTTTCACTCCCCGCCTCGAGACCTTTGAGGTATTTGCTTTATTCACGATTGATACTGATGCCGATCAGCACTCTGACTCTACGGTAAGTTCTGGTCTAAATGGTCAATTCCTTACCAATCTTCTTCAAACGACCTAAGCAATTACAACTGGTAAAATATCGAGTCGATGAACATCACTCGTTGATCAAGAATAGATGACCCTTTGTTCTCGATTGTACGATATATTCTTTCGATGTTTCTGTGCTATATCGTCAACATGCAAGAAACCGCTCTTTAGGAGTTTTCAAACTCGTATTTCATTTCTGAGGGAATATCAGAGGCTAACTTACCGAAAATAACCATCTGCATAAATAATGATAATTTATGCAAACCTCGTGTTTTACGCCGCACGACCATGCATAATAAACAGGTTTATCAAGAAACCTCGCCGTTCGCTTTGAGTAATCGTTACGACTCAACATTTAAAATGGGTATTTTTACCAGTGCTGAGATCAGATCAGTATTCAACGTTCCAATGTTCAACAACCAGATAAATTTTCATCCTGACGCGTGGATTTGCGTGAAGCGCAACGTCCAACGTTCGCAACCAGATAAATTTTCATCCTGACGCGTGGATTTGCGTGAAGCGCGACATTTCTGGTCCACGTGCTCAGAAGAAGTCTCAAGGTTTTGGGGTTCCAGTTCGTCGATGCTCGGTATTTTACATCTATTAATCGTCTTATTTTATCGGCACGCGTTAGATATGAGATCGTAGACTACAAGCAGTCACTTTTTTTCTTAGTCTGTCGAGCGCGAAGTGAAAAAAATGGCCGCGTGAAACCTGGTAGACGCACCCACGCGGCGAGGCACGAAAAAGGGCTGTCCGTCTTTTCTCGGGCCTCGCCGCGTGGGCGCGTCTCCCAGGTTTTGCGCTGCCATTTTTTTCGCTTCGCACTCGACGGACTAAGAAAAAAGGGACTGCTCGTAGACGGCAGTCTAGTGAGATCGTAGATAGCCAACGAGTTCGAGGCGCGTAGCGCAGAACAGAGTTGACTGTGGCTTTCTCATATCCAATAAGCGGCAATCGAACACAATCGAACTGGAACTTTTCGATTGCCGAACTAATTAATAATAGTAATAGGACTGAGTGAAGGACAATTCAGGGAATAATCGGGCGAGTAATTTCAAATTTGAAATTACAAGCAAAAAGTAGGAAAACAGCAAGAAAGAACCCATCTAAGTGTGTGTGATTGACGCGCAAATGACGCAGGTGTCCAATTACAGATATCCAATAGACCTTTTTACCGATACGGCGGCCATTTTGAATTCTATTGTTTCAAGTAGATGCCCAGGTGGAAAATTAATATGTATTTGCCCCCTGGGCATCCCATGATAGCTACATGTACTTGAAACAATAGAATTCAAAATAGCCGCCGTATTGGTAAAAAGGTCTATTTGAAGTTGTTCAAATTGGAGACCTGTAATTGGATACCCACGTGATCGCGCGCCCATTCTGCGACAAATAGGCGCGTGCAAAACCAATCAAAATCGAGAATTTTGTTAAAGACACGATTACTTTGATAACCGAACTTAATCGACGTGATTAGTTCGATTCGGTAGACAAACAAAGCGACACGAAAACCGATAAACGCTTCATAAAAACAGAGAGATTTATCTCGTACGACTATATGAGACAAGCGTAAACACATACGACATCTCTCTGACATCCTTCCTGTGTAATCGTATTTGAAATTGAAGCCTTGATATCGATAACTGATTTGACCGCAATGCCTGAAATGTCAAATGTAGCGTTCGATTTTCGAACTTGAGTTCGATTGGCAAAATATTTGGGTGAGTTCGACTATCTTCAATTACCGAACCCAATCCGAATCAGTCCAACGATTGGAGTTCGATTGAATTCGATTAGTTACGTCGGGTTATTAAAAACAGAAGCTCATGTAGCATGGCGGTTAGTCCAATGAATCCGACGATCCAATTTTGAATTTAAAAAAAAAACAGATATCTGCCAGTTTTGTCTACATCGTGTGGTGTTCATGACCAAACGCCCGTGTGTGTGTGTCAATAGCTCTCAATAGTAAAGGGTGGCGGATAAATAACTTTAAAATCGTTCATGAGGGGGGAGGGGATAACAATTGAATTTTCCGGCAGAGGGGGCCTCGTTAGGAAGAGGGGTTTAACGCAAACCGCAGGCTCCTTAATGAAGAACATTTTCGGGAGCTAAGCAAACCGCTCTGCCCACTTCGCTCTCAATTTTGTCCCCAAACTTCCCCACTGGAGAGCGTGTTCGCAAAGCTAGCGGGGGAGGAGTAATAGAGCTTTGCCTTTCCCGGACAATTCCATTAAACTCTAACCTCCGAACTGCAACCGTAATCCGACTTCCGCTCACACTCAGAGAGTAGTACGTTGCTCATACCTGTTTTTGATGCACAGCTTTGTTCACATGGAGGCGACCTGTTATGCGCCTCGCATTCTTTCGCTGTGCAATAGTAGTACTCAGTTTTCTGAGCTGATGCGCGACATTAAATCGACTGGTGCATCACGAATTTCAACTGAGACAGCTGATATAATCTCAATGGAGCACTGGCGTTAGAGAGATGTTCGATTCGGGGACATGAAACCAAAACCAAAGCAGTTATCACTCTGGTTAATTTTTGACAAAAAAAGAACACAGTCAAAACTGTGAATCGAAACTAGAAACAAATATAAATATATCCTGTAGTGTGTAAAAAGTGTGTTCGTGTTCTATTGGTACGCCGCTTTTTTTACTGCTGCTCACTCATTGGTGTACGGCTCCCTAAATGCAGGAATCGATCCGAGACTTAGAACTTTTAGAAACTTTGATTTTTTGTCTAATGAAGAGAAAAAGACTAGAGCACCTAGTAGAGTCGAACCCTGGTCACTCGGATCACGAGCAATTCACTTTACCACAAGACCACCGAGGTCCGGTTGCTGAACCCTAAAAAAATTAAGAATTCATCGTGTTACCTTTACTATTCTTGAGAGCTAAGGAGTGATAGTCTAAGAATTTGCATTGGTGCCAGTCAAGGAAATGTCCCTAAGTTAAAGATTATGAATTTTTCGTCTATGTAGGTAGTGTATTGATTGTTTTAACTTGTAAACCGTTCTAGAACGGGAAAAGGAAAACTGTTTCACACTTAAAAATTGTTTGCTTAGTTGTTGAAACATTAGTACCTCATTTAAATCTCTCCACAGATGACAAATAAGCGCGTGATCGATGCCAAATTTTGATCGATCAAAGGTAAACTTTTCTTAATATAAGAATGGAATCTAAATCAGGCACTTTAACCAAAATCCAGTGCACAGCTATCGCCGGGAGGCGGTTCCCAGTCCGCTCATCCCATCTCCCGCTGTGCTACAGTAGTGCCCAGTCTTCTGAGTCGGCAGAGGAGTCATAGTTCCTCTGTCGAGAATTACACCTGGAAAATTTTGAATTAACAAAGTTCACTTTCGTTGATTTGATTACTTTCTTACTACGTGTAGCTTTTAGTTAATCGTCGTCTCTTTATTTACCCTCGAATGTTGTTTGTTGACGTTATTGTTATGTTTTTAGGTGTTATTTTAGTTGGTGTTGCTGTGCGACTTTTTACTTACCGCAAAAAGTTTATTATAAGCCCTCGTTTCTGCTCGTCTTAACTTCTTGTATCGTTTATTCAGAAGTGCCTGTGGTTCAGTTGGTGTCCTAGAACAGAATGAAATCATCTTGCAACACGCTGTAGGTAAGTTGATTTTCTTGCTGGGAAGTTAACACCAAGTCTGATCTGTTAACTTTGCTTTCAAAAAATTTCATTAAAGGGCTACTGTCACGAGTATCATTTCAAAAACGCAAGAACCTAAAGATGAATTTGAAACAGCAGAAACCTACTGATAGTTGCTAGGTTTTGTTAAAAAATACTATGCCATTGCTGTGAAGCTTTAAGAGGAGTATAAAGTGTGTAATTCTGAAACCATCAGGAAATGTACATCTCATCCCAACTTGAAAAAGTCAGGCTGATTTTTTCACGTTTGGCGCTTGTGGCTTCGAAAAAAGCTACACAAATTATTGCTGTTCCCTCATTCCTTCGGCTATTCACTTGGTATCCTCGTTTTGATGTTCAACCAACGTCACAATTTTAGTACCTTTTTACTAAAAAAGCAGAAAAATCCCCGTGACAGTGTCCTTTAATAAAGCAATTTTCGCTTGATTGTTGAAGGTGCGTGACGATAGTCTGAATCATTTTGCGACGAACCAAATTACCCTTAACAATGGCCGATCCAGACTTCTTTCTAGAGAGGGGCAGCCCGGAAAAATTTTCGGCCCTTCGGGCCTTAATGTGTATATGACATGAAAAAAATTTTCTACTTAAAAAGCCCTTTCAAAATTCAGAAGAATGGTATATTTCTTTTTGAAATATCTTTTTTCGTTTTAGAGATATTGACATTTTGCCATTATGCAAATTAGATCAGTGATGATGTCAGCTGGTTTGAACTAAAAAATGGTAAAATACTGAATAAACAATATCTCTAAAACTATTGATGCAGTGTTCTTGAAACTTGGCACCACAAATGTTCATCCCGAAATAAAGAAAATGGCAGCCAGAGAATTGTTGCCATAGCAACTCTTTCAGCTCCAGTCTCTCTCTGTAAAAAAAATTAAATATACCCATTTGCAATGTCTAAAGTGAGCCAAAGGGTCCTGCTTGGAACATACATAGTTCCCATATTGCCTCAATTCCCATCATTGGATTGGCTGTGGTAGATGATTGTTGGTTTTTACTGTTGTCATGGTAACAGCACTAAGGATATCATTTTGATAATTTTAAAATTTCAAATGGGACCAGAATTTGGTGAATGCGAATCTTGAGATATAAAGCCTTGTACGTTGGGAGTCGGTGAGATTTTGATCAGCAAATAACACATCGTTTTCTCAAATATCCCTGAGTAAGTTTAGTAAAGGTGAACAAATTTTTGTACTACGTTTTGACCTGTGTTAACACAAATGTAACCCTTTCAATTTTGATGTAAAATAGCAAGTTCAGCGTAAAAAAAATTATGAAAAAAGGTTCTTCAGCGTTTTTCCGCCCTGTCATTCAGACCGGGCTTTTTAACCTTCTGGGACCTGGGGGGGGGGGGGGGGGGGCCTTCGGAAGCCCCCCTATGCAACTTCAAAACAGTTAACGCTATGGTCACCAAATTAACCCAGGATGATGTAGACAATAATTGAAGCCATTTTAGATGTTGGCATGGTGACGTAATATCCAATTTTATTGGCTGAAAAGCTATTTAATCAATATTTCTTCACGATTCGATGTATAACCACAAAGTCTTAGCAGCAACATGTATGATAAGATTCTTGTGCATGACAATAGGCTAGTTGTCATTAGCAACAATAATGACGTCACTATGACGTCTTCAACATCGAAATAGCCGCCATCTTGCATCCGACATTTTAAATTTCTTTAAAATCGTTTATTTCATTAAATATTCTAAGAATTGAAGTTATTGGACTGTAAAGCATAAATGCCTTATAAAACAATGTTTCAAAAATGAAAATACAGAAAAAAGAAATTCGAAAATCGGAGATACCTTTTAAGGGTCATGTGTAACGAATCGACGTTTGCGATGTCGAACACGTTAAACGGGAAATATCTCTTCGCTGCGCAAAATTTCGAAAGCTTTATTTTTTTAAAGGGAACACATATTGGAATTTCTAATTTATTAAGGTTTCAATAAATGCATACTTTATAGGGGTTTGTTTTGAGGTGTACTGCTAACTTAAAAGCGGTTATACTTTTGGCCATCGTGCTGCATTATCGATACGTTAAGTTTTATTTATTATTATTATTTAGAATCATGGTTATCGAAATCATGTGCACAGCTATCGCCGGGAGTCATATTCCATTCTGCCTGTCCCATCTCCCGCTGTGCTATAGTAGAACCCAGTCTTCTGAGTCGAGGCAGGATCCATAGTTCCTCTGTCGAGAATTACATGTAGACCTCAGCTGGAACATATTCCATTCCATGATTCAATCACTGTTTAGTAAGATTTATATTTTCCATAGTTATGTTTTGCTATATTCTCAGAATTATTCCAATAATTACCATACCCACTGTCTTGATTTACTGCGTTGCCAGTTTCAAGTAACTGACCGGATATATCGCCCTTATATTTGTCCGCATTTACTTATGTAAATTAAAAACCTAATCGTATCTGACTCGTCCCCAGTCGTCTCTTATCAGAGAAAATAGCAAGCGCGGGGAATGATGGGAAGGAGGCAGAAAGCGTCTTGCTATTTTCTCACAGGAGACGACTGGGGACGAGTCAGTAATCGTATCAGGAGGATCTGCATGGGGATGCTCAGTGGATTCTCAGCTGTCAGTTAACATTTGAGCCATTTTTCATTTGTCAGTTAATTTTGACAGATCGCAGTTAACATTCACTTTTCATCGACTTTTGATGTACTGTGTCTTGGCAATGCTGTCCAGCTCATAAGCCCGTGAACAGTGTTGAGTAGTATCCAATGATTTCTGATCACTTTCCAAGGACTCTGAACTGTTTTGGGGGTTTAACGTATACTGTTGATCACCCATGAAGAGCTCTAAGAACCCTTTTCTCTAGAATTAACCGTATCTCAAACTTTTCCTCGTGAAGGTTACACCTTTGCTGATATTTAAATATTTTTACTAACAGAACACAAGGGCCGTACTGGGGAATCAACGATTGGCTCGAGGTCGTGTGAGGTGTGTATAAAACCGACCGATGGCCAATATTCTCTAGTACGGCTCTAGCAATTTAGGTTAGTACGAAATTTTTTATATGGCACTGGGGCCATGCTTGTTCATTTTTCTGTTGAAATACACTTCCGGTCAAGAGAATTAAAAGAGGTTTCACTGTAACGTGTTTCTGATGACTATTCAACCAAAAAATATGTCAACACAGCCAGCCGGAGTTTGTCTGAGTGATCCGTTTTTCTTTGTAGTCAGAAGAGGCTATGAATTGGAATTATGAAAGAAATCATGATGTCTCTTTATTCAGCCATGAACAGATCGTCGAAGAAAAGAACACTTTGTAACAATAAATTCAACACTGTAGATACTTTGCTTTAGTAACGATATTGCCTTGACCTACCCTTAGCGCCAGGTATCAGGTAAAAAACTGCCATTTCTCAGCTCACATTTAAAATTTTGGCCAATGCTCAGCAATCAGTTAACCTCATGCACACCCTCTATCAGGCTATGTTTGGCTTGTCCACACTCACCTGATATGCGGCCGGAGCGTACAAGTTAGGTTTTAGGTATAATTATTTCTGAACAATAATGTCGGTTAAGCTCACATGAAGCTAAATTTGTAAGATTGTTCAAAAGGAGACTTAACGACGAGTAGCTTTGTTCGTTCAACAGAGAGCTGATAAAACTGAGTACTTTGTAAAGGACTATTGACCACGAGTGTGTTCTGGTAAGTTTTAAATTTCATCTGTTTGGTTTACAGAAGTCTTTCTCAACAAGCAAAACCCTCGCACGTTTTGTTCACCGCGTTGTTTTTATATATATATATCATACGGAGGGACGATTTGCAGTTGTCACGTGCACAGCTATCGCCGGGAGGCGGTTCCCAGTCCGCCAATCCCATCTCCCGCTGTGTTACAGTAATACCCAGTCTTCTGAGTCGACACCGGATCCATAGTTCCTTTGTCGAGAATTACAGCTGGGACAGTCTTTGAACTCTTTAAGTTTTTTTATGGCTTTGTGTTCACAATAACTTGCTATGAAGCGCTTACCATTTGCAAGGAAATACCAGAAATTCCGGTTGGAAAATTTCGTGTTGGCATCGTTCTGTTTGGAACGTTTTTCAAATCATGTGCCACTGTATGGGATAACAGACTTCAACCTTCTCAGTGAATCTGAATAAACTTTGAGCCATTTCCTTTTTCTGAAAGGCCCAAGATCAGTTGAAATATTTTTGCTTGAAATTTCCAACCGGATGGTTTTTGTAAATGATACCCACCTCTGACTACCTCATTCTGTAGTCCTGAATACATAGACTTGTGGTTCAATCGGTGCAGGTTTGAAGTACGGCGTATAATTATGGTAGATGTTTCTACTGATTAAATTACTGGGTCTAACTTGAAAGCTAAATATAAATATATACATTTTCCCAGGACTCGTCTTGTACCGTAGGTCATAGCTCTTCTGGCTTGGTCGCCAACGAAGGCGCAGATTACTGAATGAAAGCGTTCAGATCTTAGCAATGTAACATTGTTGTGAAAAACGAAGACAGCTATAACAACCGACGCGTTTATTTATTGTTTGCTTGTCTGTCCTCTAGAGTTCTCACACGAGTATTCATACACAACATCCGCCTAACTTGGTCACGAAACTGACTGTGCCTGAAGCCATAGATCCAAGGATTTGTAACGCAACTTATGCTCATGAGGAAGGCTGCTGACAGATCAACTGTGTCGGGGATGTTGCCGACCCGGGCCACGCGCAAGAAATGGATCACGCAAATTGGAATCCACGTGATAATGTAAACTCCGATTAGCAACAGAACAGTCTTGGCCAGTTTAACCTGGAATAAAAGAAATAAAATAAATAGAAGTGAAAACTAGCTGAGATAAATTCTAGCCAGCTATTGCCTGGTCTTTTTTAATCTTTCTCTAGTGTACCCCCCCGCCCTGGGCGGGGGGGGGAGGTATTCCCATATAGCGGCTATATGTGCTATGTGCTGCGGGATAGGGTATGGTTTTTCCAGGTTCTCGATCCTTAAATAGGATTGTCGAAAACGCACACGTTTCCTAGTAAATCACAGTCTTTAATCTTCAAAGAATTACTCACGCTCACTACAAACTCCAGGCAAAACTCAACTGCGACTTAACCGCGTGCATGATTTACTCAACGAAAAAATTAATGCGATACCTACGAGTACAAAGTACATTCTTGCGAGTTCGATCCGAGTCACATTTCCGGTGTTACACAACAAAACAAATAGTAAATTAAAAACGAACTAAAAGCAGTGTTCACAGTTCCCAACAAGGATATCAATTTTGCTTCTTTTGGCATTGTTCCCGGTGTGATCCTTAGGTTGGGTACCTAAATCGTATTAGGTATTTTGTAGCGCGTAAACAGTACGCTAAACGAAAGCGTTACGGAAACTTAGTTCTTGTTTTTTTTCTTGAATAGCTGGTTTTCACTGTCACGCCATCAAAAAATAAACTCGAAACCATGCAATGAAAAAATCTGATAAATTCAAATGTTATAAAATATTAATAGGTAAACAACATCTCCAAGTCTCAGGACTGTGCGGCACACCATTCGTGAGTTATTCGCCGAAGCATTTCTCGCAAATTTATAGAGCTCAGTATGGAAACGCCATGTTGGTGCCCAGTTTGATGGGCACCAACATGGCGGCCGGAAATCAAAGAAAACATCTGGCACTGAGTTTTGTCACGGCGCCATCGTGAAGTCACGTACGGCGGAAATCTCGAAAATTCAACATGCTGTATTTCAAACACAAAGGACACTATCTAGCTGGAAACTTATGAATAAATATATTTTTAGGATCTCTTTCACGTGGTAACAATAAAAATTAAGCTGGCCCAGCGAATTTTGTTTCTAAAATTTTATGACGTCACGTGAAAACCAAGAATAGGGTATCATTTTTCGGCTTTGGGCATTATTAAAGTAGGATATCAAATTCCGTTTTCTTTGGTCATGGTTTTAGATCCTTCGCGGCATACACCTATCCGAAAGGGAATACCCGTTTCCCGGGCTCCCGCCTCTTTGTCTTATTTCTATTACACAATGTTTACATAATATTGCGAAATCTATCTTGATTCTCCTGGTTCTCGTCACCTGGTTCTCGTCACCTTGGAAATCCCAATCCCCGCCCTCTCTTCAGTCCTTACCCCGTCAACCACTACCTGCCCCCCCCCCCCCCCCCCAGCCCGCCACTTGCGGAAGAGGTACTTCATCTCATGTCGTAATTCTCACTTAAACCTACCTCCCCCCCCCTTCCCAGTTAAAATTATTTAATGCTCCTACAATAAGTGTGAAAAACCGCCAATTAAAAGAACATTCGTTGTCAGTTATTTAGTAAAAGGATATGGTTAATAACCGGTAACCCCATTACGACCGGAGAGCGGCAAACCATTACCCTATTCCCTTAAAAAGGTTTTTAATAGCTTCTTCCATAGAAATCTTGAAGCCATAAAAGTGCTCAGATTTTAAAATAAAATCGATCAATCACTTTTTTGAAAAAAAAAATTGAAAACAATAATTATCTTTAACATCAAATGATATCTTCAAAAAAATTAAAAAACACGTATCAAATATTTGACTAGAGCTTATGAAAATTTTAAAAGTACGTAATTAAAACACTGATCATTTTCCCAAAATAATGAATAACAAACTGAATGTATATAATGTTTGAAAAAAAAGCGATTGTGTGATTTCTATTTTTATTTTTCCAAAAAAAAAGAAGATATAGTTACCTCTTTCTTTAATCTTTCGTTATTTTCTGTGCTAATCGCGACTGGCAAAGCTCTTACGCTTGTCTGTTCCACTCGCCGTTTACTTTCCTTCATGGCCAGATAAATCTTCAGATAACACCAGATGAGCGCTGAAAAGGGCATTGCAATAAACGCAATCACGAGAAGGGTCGTGAAAGAATAGCTGCTTCCAACGGCTATAAAGCATGTCGCTCGTGAGACGAAGAAACCGTAGTGACCCCACCCTAAGATCGGTGGAATAGCGATAGAAACAGCTAACAACCAAAGCGTCATAATCATAGCTCGCGTTCGTCGCTGGCTGAAAAATGTCGCGCTTTCGTTCGGACGGACGATCAAAAAATACCTGTTCACGCTAATAAGAGTGACTGACATGAGAGACGCTACCAGAAAAATCAGCGTGTAACAGCCATTCACATGACAAAACGTTTCGCCAGAAATCCAGCGTCTCCTTATAAGGACACCGGCGGAGACCGAAAGAGTGAAGAAAATCCGAAGAAGATCCGAGATGCTTAGGTTCACAATCAAATAGTTGGGGATTGTTTGAAGATGACGATGTCTGTAGACCATGGCACACACGCCAAAGTTACCGATAAGTCCAAAAATTATCAACATAAACACGAATGCGACTTCTAGGACAATCAGCACTGTTGATTCCTCGTTCAGTAGTGGGAACTGGGACGAATCTTCCATCGATGTTCGATCGATATTGCACAAAACCCCTTTTTCCCAATTTGAACTGAGTCAGTATACAGAAATTTATGTCGTAGTTGACCAGATAGCCTTTTACTCTGTAAATACGCAATGCAATCTCAAGATCTTGGCCACTTGACCGAATCTGATTAAAAGCGTAGTGAAGGTAATTAGAAAAAGCGAAATGAAATATTGAAAGCCAGTTAAAAGCGTTTCACACTAACGGGGATTTGACTATATGTCGGTTGTATTCAACTCGCCGATGGAAATTGCACATAAATGCCATGTCATAAATCTGATATTTTCCCGGTTTTGGCGTCTCTAAGGGCGAACAATATGTAATAATTGACACCTGCCGGCCGTCAGTAACTTTTTTTATTATTTACCGTAATTTTCTCTCTCCTAAAAGTAAAACATATTGACTTAAGAGGGCAATGATGTAAGAGCTAGCAGATTAGTCCATTTACTTAAGGCGCAAAAAAGTGTCAGAACTGAGACATTAGTTTAATCAAAGATTTTTCACAGACACTCAGAGTCAATACTATGAATATGTATATCCGCCCATCTCTAAGGACATTTTGTAATTCCAAATGCAAAGGAAATCCTCACTAAAAAGGGGAAAATGAACCCAATTTTAACAAATGTACGTAAATCATGTACTTTTTTTGCAAAAATCTGCACTGGCATCTGGATGAGACATTTTCAGCTCGTTGAAGAGGCCTCGTCACGTTGCTTTTAATTTCAGAAAACAAATACTAAGGGATCCACGGATTCGCTGTTGCATAATAGCTGTTGAATATCGACTGTAAACTTGCCATACTGCCTAGGTGACTAGTTCCCGTATGTATTTGAATTGATATTAAATTGTAATAGTGGTTTAAGAACAATTCTCTTCGAACTGGGTGTCGCTGAAAAGTTGATATTCCAAGGAGCCACGTCTCGGTTCGCGCATTTCGAAAATTTTTGATTAAATTTTGCAAACTCGTCATTTGTAATCCGTTTCAATCTTCCCCATCTTTAACTATCCGTGTTCCTCTTTGGTTAAGTATCTTTGATGTATTTCTACCTTAGTAAACTATTATTTTAATTAATAGAGGGGGTAAGTTTCTAAAGAAACTGTGGTGCTGCGTCGGTGGGAAGTATAACAATAGAATTTGGTTTTATCAACTGGGTTGATAATGTGAATTGGCCACCGTAAAGAGATTCAAGAGCTGACGTTTCGAGCGTTAGCCCTTCGTCGGAGCGGTGGCCAATTGACATTATCAACCCAGTTGATAAAACCAAATTATATTATTATTTTAATTAAGCTTTCGTACGTTTTAATTAAGGGTAGTTTACTTTGTCAAAAACATTATTCAATATTTCGTTACGTAGCTCCTTTAAGTGAAAGGCCAAAACAATTTGTTATGGCACGCAATGTTGTTGTTTAAACGGACGTGAAAAACGTACAGTGTTTTGCAGCTCTGCCAACAAATCGAGAATAACATAAACGAAAAGAAGAAATACATACTATACTTTGTAATTTTATGACAAAAAAATAATAAAATACACAAAATAAACAACAGTAACTCATAACATGTCATAACAGATAAAACAACAACGACTAGCAGCAACGCAACATCGACATCAGCAACAACAACAGCAGTGAAACTGCAGTGCTCGGCTTAGCGAGACAAACTAACTTCCGAGTTAGGATTTCGAGTTGGATTTTCCAATTAGGATTCTCGAATTAGCATTAGGTGTAATGAGATTGGTCGTTTTTATGCTGGAGACGATAAAGTTGTCTAGACGCCTTTAACGTCTCAGACGTTAAAGTTGTCCGGTAAGAGCGTCGTTCAGACGTTAAAGGCGTCTGTCTTATTTACCGTTTTGATGCTAGACATTAAAGTCACCTCGTCGAGACAGCTTTAACGTCTCAGGCGTCTTTAACGTCTCTAGCATAAAAACGGCCATTTAATGAAGTGAAGTGAGGTGTAGTGAGGTGTAGTGAGGTGTAGTGAAGTGTAGTGAGGTGTAGTGAGGTGTAGTGAGGTGAAGTGAAGTGTAGTGAGGTGTAGTGAAGTGTAGTGAGGTGTACTTAAGTGTAGTGAAGTGTAGTGAGGTGTAGTGAAGTGTAGTGTGGTGTAGTGAGGTGTAGAGAGGTGTAGAGAGGTGTAGTGAAGTGTAGTGAAGTGTAGTGAGGTTTAGTGAAGTGTAGTGAGGTGTAGTGAGGTGTAGTGACGTGTAGTGAAGTGTAGTGAGGTGTAGTGAGGTGTAGTGAAGTGTACTGAAGTGTAGTGAGGTGTAGTGAAGTGTAGTGAAGTGTAGTGAGGTGTAGAGAGGTGCAGTGAGGTGTAGTGAAGTGTAGTGAAGTGTAGTGAGGTGTAGTGAGATGTAGTGAAGTGCAGTGAAGTGTCGTGAGATGTATTGAGCTGTAAAAGTAGTGTAGTGAGATGTCAGTTAGATTTAGTGAGATGTAGGGAGGTGTAGTGAGTTGAAGTTAGGTGCATTGAATTGTAGTGAGGTGTAGTGAGATGAAGTGAGGTGTAGTGAGATGCACTGAAGTGTACTGAGATGTACTGAACTCTTAATGAGGTGTAGTGAGATGTAGTAAAGTTTATTTAGGTGTAGTGAGGTGTATTGAGATGTATTGAAGTGTAGTGGGGTGTAGTGAAGTGTAGTCATGTAGTGAGGTGTAGTGAGATGTAGTGAGATGTAACTTCAACTCGAGTGAAAATAAATTCTGCTGTATGTGATGTACTGCACCCCATTACACCTTACTACATTTCACTTCTCCTCACTACACCTCACAACTTCTCACTTCACCTCACTTCTCCTCACTTCACCTCAGTTCTCCTCACTACACCTCACTACATGCACCTCCCTACAATTCACTAAACCTCACTGACGTCTCACTACACTACTTTTACACCTCACTACCACTCCTCACTAAACCTCACTACACCTCACTTCTCCTCTCTACACCTCAATAAACCTCATTACACCTCACTAAACCTCACTACGCTAAACGAGGAAAAATAGGTGGACAGCCTTATTGCTGTTTAAAATCACCCCAAAAGTAGAAAAAAAAAGATGGCGTCAGAATGACAAAGGAGGGGTTTATTGATGTCAATGATGCATTCTTGGAAAACGAGGAAGAGAAAAGCAAAGGTGAATTACTTTCTGGTAGCCATCCAAATACTCACCGAGCTTGACAGGGCTTACTGTAACTTCTTCAACTGGCGGTTCCTTGTGGTAGCGGTTCCAAACGAGACAAAGAACTAAGAATCAGGTAAATCAGGAAATAAAAGGTAATCTAGAACAGAGTGCAATGCCAAATCAAACGATAGATCTGTTTAAACCATGTTTTCTCTTTAGATGAACTTGATCCTTTGTCAATGATACAACAAGGAAGCAAAAGTTCAGGTCCGATCATTGAAGTTAATCCCTGTAGGGTAGGGTTAGTATTTGGATGGGTGGCCCGTTGTTGGCTTTTCCTTTGAATATATCAGTGACTTTCTATGTCCTTTAATGGCTTCTTAATTTACACTTTTTTAGTGCAATCTTCTCAAAACCGTAACCAAATCATCGATCGTCCGGTTTTGTTGTCGTTTCTTGTCACTTCTTATTGAAAGAAAGAAAAAGAACTCGAACTTGACTTGTGACTCGAACTTTACTCGGGCTCGAACTTCACTCGTGCTACTAGAAAACTCTAGCGACATGTTCTTGAGGGGAGGGTCTCTGGAAATTGAACTCTGACTACACAAATCGATAGAATTTAATTTGCCACTGATGCTATTTTGTTAAGCATTCCAAGGGCGTTTTCAGGATTGTACGAGTGAATAATAACCAATGTCAATGTGTGGACATGCCCCTCGATTGAGATCACCACCTTGTCGTGGTGAGGCGGCTTGCGTGCTCCAGTGACCCCAGAGCTATGTTGGCTGGAGTCTTGTTCTCCTGGCAGGGACACCCATGCCAAACAGGTCGAAGGGTAGGGGCCAGACAAAGAGTGATCCCACTGGCCTTCCAGGTTGGGGGTTGGGCAGAGGGCTGATAACCGTCTCCCGTAAAAAAGAATTACAGAAACCAGAAGCAGAGTGAATTAACTGTCTCAAAGAAGAACTTTGGCAGTACCTCATAGGGAGGAGGTGCGGACCGCAGCAACCAATCAAGAAGAGTGGAAAAGCTCTGTGAAGGCCCTATGTGCCACGAGGCATGAAGAGGATAGGTGATGATGATGATGTGATATGTGGACATGGAGAGATGAACGAACACCGCCTAACCCTATTCCCTATCCACACACTGTGAACCACTGGTACAACCCTAGTCTGGGGAGGGAACATAAGTTCCATTACCGCGCACTAATTATTACCGAAAAAGCTTTAGCTACAATGGCGCCACATTATGGAACAGTCTACCATATGATATAAGGAACACAGAATCTCTGGGGGTATTCAAACGCAAGATCAATGACATTATTTAAGTCTAACGTACGGTATTCACGGAAAACAGCTTTTAGTGTTATATAGTTTTAGTTTGAATTTTAAATATTTTTAGTGTACATATTGCTGATGAATTGATCGTGTTGAAATAAAGATTACTACCACTACTAATACAATGTCAATATGTGGGTATTGAGAGATAACCGAATACCTCCTTCCCTTAATTATCCACAGATTCTGTAATAATAACGTCCTAAGATACACCCTTGACTCGACCCTGCTCCGGATTATAACAAATTGAACCAGTTCTGCTGAATTTAAGCTAAATTAATATAAACGGCTTAGAAAGTAAATATTTATTCAATTTTTTATACTTTTAATGGTATGGGCATTATTTTTGATGGATCTCATGCCATCTGTTGGTTAATGGCGTACAGGAACTCATAAAAAGCTCTTACGAGTTGTCGATAGCATGGTCACATGCCCATTGAAAAGTTTTTTCTGTGAATATCGAAAAATGCAAGGCAAGTTTCAATTCCTCTGGGCATTCCACTGGTAATGCCGTACTTATAACCACCTACTCTTTAATTCTACTTTGGCATAGAGCATTTATTTCATGCCTGTCGTTAAACAAAATGGTCAGAGGTAGATTTCGGAAAGGGTTCCCGCGAAAAAGATGTCATATAGCATGTTCCTCAAATTCTCATACCAACCTTGCAAGAAAATAAACGCCATACAAGAAAATAATCGCTTCAGGGCATGACGCCCAATTTTACATGCCCAAAAGAGTAGATGTTCGTGTTAAGCATTTCTTACATGAAACTTCATGTCCAAAGCACGCAAAACATGCGTCTGTTCAAAAAGAAGCCAGGTAATGTTTTATGACGGGCTGGGCAAGGAGAGGGAATTTTCATGCCATCAATAACAACTACACAATTTTGTCATACATGTTTACACTCTTCCTTTTTTATACGAATATTGTTTTCCGGCCCAGGCTGAATATCCTTATTTTCTGCCGATTTTAGGCTGAAAATATTGTTATGAATATTCTTAGACTAAGAATTTATCATGATACTTTTTACAGTTTAGTTCATGTCGTTTGTGCTGCATACCTTACATATGTATTTATTGAGCAATGGCTATAGTGTAGGTTTTGTAGAAGAAAAGAAAATTGTATTGCATTTGCACATTTTCAACACATTATTTTATTTTATTTTCAACACATTATTTTCAAAATCTCAGCCTTGGGTTTATTCTTAAAATATTCTTGACATTGCGCAAATTCCAGCCTCAATATTCTTATAAATTATATTCTTATATAAAAGAGTGTATTGCACCAATCATTGCACAATACCCTTCACTTATTTGTTTTTAGAAACCAGCCAGCATTATGTTCGTTCTTTAGGTCACTATCTTGATAATAAGAGGTCATAAAAAATCCTGATTTGACACGGCAAACGAAAAGACACCCGAAAGTTAACGAATAATTCATAACTATAATATTATGAACGAAGAAAAGTATTCAACTATAAGATAATTTCTGGTCAAAGACAGTACTTTGGATAGATTGAACAAGATTACCCTCCGATCTCACATCCTGCTTCTCCACCATGTTAATGAAGATCTATTGAAGACGATGTGTAAAACCGCTAACAAAGAACGACGTGCCAGTAAAATCGAAAATTTACTAAAAATCCCGCCAAAAAATCCTAACTTGAAAAATCCAAGTGGAAATCCTAACTCGAAAATCCAACTCGAAATCCTAACTCAATAAATAGGCAACCTCGGCTTAGCTAGCAATCCAATGAAAGCGGATTTTGGTTCCACTTATTTTCTTTTTTTAATTGAAATTCATTCCAAAAAAAACTATAACAAAAAAGGATACATGTGCAGTGTAATATTCTCTCCCTAGGTATTGTTATTCATGAGGTGTAATTAAGGAATGGGGAATCGCTCTGGCCTGGGACAAGACAAACTTACCCGATGGGAGGTAAGGGTGGGCAGCTAAACATGATTTCAGCTCGCGGTCTCAAGTTGAGTGACAGGGTATGGTACATTGAAAACTGTTATATAGCATGAACACACAATCCCAAGGGAGCTAATTACCAACTAAGTTTGCATAGCAAAAAAGAAGATAAAGTTTGCTTCCAGTTATGGAGAGGCGTTCGATAAACTGGGAATTAATCAATCAGGAGTAATCAGAGATTACTGGAGTGCGTTCGACTCCATCAGCTATATTTAATTAAGTTGATAACCTTTAATGAAGTTCAACCCTTGGTTATCACAAAAATGTAACTGCAGGTGCGCAGACTAAATAACCGTTTTCGTGACTTAAAAGCCAACAAATTGAACAGCAAGTGAAATCTAGCTGTTCTCAAACATCCACAAGCGAAAAGGCAAGAATCGTACATTCTAATAATCAACTTCGCTTACGATTCTCAAAGACGCAAGCTTTGTTGTACGAAGCAAGGCCATCACCACGTGAGCAAGCGCGTCAGATTGAGGCCAATAACGAAAGCGAGGCAAGTGTGCGTCCATAACAGAGAAACTGAATTCTCGAGGCACGAGATTTGGCTTCCTTAATCCCAACGTCGAACGCAATTAGTTATTAAAGGCACACAGTCACCATCAACAAAGTCAACTTTGGCAATGTATAAAATTGCCTTCAAATCAAAGGAATCCTTGAAACAGTAGTTTACTAAGGTAGAAAAACACAAAAGATGCACCACTAAACTAGGAAGAATAAAGGATGGCTTTGAATGAGGAAGATTGAGAAGGATTGCAATTGACAAATTTGAATAATTTAGGCTAAACTTTTGGAACTGCGTCATCCGTGACCGAGCTCCTTTAAACAAAAATGTTCAAACGAATAAATAAATAAATAAACGAATGAATTAATGAGTGAGTGGGTGAATGAAAACAAATCAACAGCTTGCTTTCAATTTATTTTTGAAGCCTAGCATTTTCTACAATTGTATTTATAAATTGTATAACAAGACTCTTTTAAAAAAATATTCTATCACATCAAATGAATGAAAAAAAAAGTTTAGAGCAACTGACAATTTTCTCCCAGCACTAAATTAATGAGCACCAAAAATTCAAATTAAGTGTTTTGGGAAATTCACTTTTCTCTTAATGCTGCTCAACAATTTTTAAAGGAAACGTATTTGGTAAAAGTCAAGGCATTTGTTCACTTGCCAGGAAGATTTCTAAAAAAATGTATCGCCAATACATATCACAATTTACCAGTACAGAAAGGATGCCAGTAGGTCACGAAACGGTGCGTGACAAGCCGGTCGGCAGCCTCAACAGATGACCGTATTACAAAGTCTCTTTTGTCGACTAAATTCTGAGATGAAACTAAACCTTACATTCAGAAGGGGAATCTTCAAATCCAAAATGAGCGCTAAACACTCGGCGCTCCTAATTCCACACACAAACATAAATTATACTATAATGTTGACTGCAAAATAGTCTTTCCTCTTTCCAAAATGCTTCAAGAAGCAAGTGATAGAATCGATTGAAGAGTACAAGCTAACCATCCAACGTTCACTTCACATTCTGCCAAAAATCCCGCAGTCGCCCGTCCCGCAGGCTTGTGGGGTACTACTAGCGAGGGCTCACGACAAATCTCGCGTTCCCAGTAAACCCTAAAGGCCCTCTGTTATTGTTTTCCTCTTCAAATCCTTTTCCTTGTTGATAACGAGCACTCTCAACCGCATCTTTCCCGATAGAGAATGTAGAATTTCCTACAATTGAGAATTTCCTACATTGCGGAATTTCCTGCATTGGGAAATTAGGGTAGTTAAGGTATAGTGTCTTCATTTACTGAGTAAGCACGCGGGAAAGGACTGGTATCAAATCGCTCTAAATGGGTTCATTTCAAAATGGTGGATTCTCGTCAAAATACGAGCGGCTAAATACAGGAATGGCTCCGGACACTTAGACTTTGAAAAAGAAAAAAAGAAAAAGTCAATATTCAAAGCGCCTAGCTGGATTCAAACTCGGGTCCGACCCGCATCACGAATGCGTCACATGACACTACACTACCTGGGGACGACTGCAGAACAACAATAATTATAAAATTTATCGTGTTACCCGTGTGCTTACTCAATGAGTGTAGACACTATACATTAACTACCCTAATTCCCCAATGTAGAGTGTCGACATTCTTAGCGGGAGATCGGGTTGCTTTTGCAGTCTAACTAATTCACAAACTAAATACCTGTATTAAACAATGTTTCACACTTTCTTAAATAAAATCAGCTACCGTCGTACATAACCGTTATGCCTTTCTTGGAAAGCGAATAGCTATAACAGCAGCCACCAAGAAAAAAAAAATCGTTCTAAATTCGTATGAAAATAGGTAATTATGATTCTATTGGTATTGCTATAATATTTGTCTTTTTCAACACAATTTTTTTAAACAAAATCTTTCTCGTGTAAAAATATTATTGAAAGGACTTCGATTTTTCCCTACGAGTCCAATGTTTAAGATCTAAATTCCCCTTTAGTTAGTGCTCCTCGTGTATTTTCTTTATTTCTCCCTGCGAGAATTTGTTTTTCAGTGAAAGCTTCGTTCCCAAGATAATTAGAGCCATCGAGAAGCCTCTGGAAGAAACTTTCTACTGGAGTTTACTGGAAGTTAGCGTATAAATCAAACGAATCCAAATACTCTTGTAACGTCGTGTAGCAAAATTCGTACTGCTCCTAAAAAAAAGAAAAAAAAAAAAAAGAAAGTGAACGCAAATATGATTTCGTCCGTTCGATCGTTTGTCCGTCCGTTTATTCGTTCGATGGTTCACTATTTTTTTTTTCGGTCACTCGCTCGCTCGCTCTTTCGCTCGGTCGATCTTTGCATCGACCATTTGCTCATTTGATCGGTCGGTCGTTCTTTACATTGACCATTTGCTCGTTTGACCAGTCGGCCGTCCGTCTCGTTTGATCGGTCGGTCGTTCTTTTCATCGACCATTTTGATCGTTTGATCAGTCGGTCGTCCGTCCGTCTCGTTTGATCGGTTGGTTGTGATTTACATCGACCATTTGCTCGTTCGATCAGTCGGTCGTCCGTCCGTCTCGTTTGATTGGTCAGTCGTTCTTCACATCGACCATTTGCTCGTTTGATCAGTCGACCGTCCGACGGCCGTCCGTCCGTCCGTCTCGTTTGATCGGTCAGTCGTTCTTTACATCGACCACTTGCTCGTTTGATCAGTCGGTCGTCCGTCTGCCGTCCGTCCGTTCGTCCGTCCATCAGTCAGTCAGTCAGTCGCTCGTTTGAACGGCCGGTCGTTCTTTGCATCAATCATTCGCTCATTTGATCGGTCGGCCATTCTTTGCCTCGATCATTCGCTCGTTTGACTGGCAGGTCACTCGGTCACTCGCTGGTTTCCTCGTTCATCCGTTTGCTCAGTCCTCTGTTCGTTTGTTTGTGGGCCTTATTTGTTTGCCTGTATGTCAGTTTATCAACTGAACGGGTAGCCTGATCGTTTTTGCATAACCTACAATTGGCCAATAAAATCGCGATTGTTTACTGGACATTTCTCCGCGATTGCTTCCCACCTGGCCACAGGGTATTGAGAAAGCTAAGCTTACTAATCTGTCTTAAGTGTTTGGACCTCTTCCCTTCACGAAAGTCATAGCATAAACACAAAACTATTCTTACGTACCGCCGTTTGCACCATCGCTGGTCTCTGAAGTCTCATGGCCTGAACTGTCTGGAACACGTCAATCACTCCCTCGGCCTTCAGACGTTCGATCATCATGCTGATTCCGCAGAAAACGCCTGTACGACCGACACCACCACTATCAGGAGACAACAAAGAGACCAGTTAATCAAGGACACCACATCTTAGCTGGGAAATTGTTGTCCACTACGTACCCTGTGCTTCATAACAAACATACGACGAGATCTATTACTTAGACTGTTCACAGGAATAGAGGGGGTAAGTTTCTAAAGAAACTGTGGTGCTGCGTCGGTGGGAAGTATAACAATATAATTTGGTTTTATCAAACGGGGTTGATAATGTCAATTGGCCACCGTAAAGAGATTCAAGTGCTGACGTTTCGAGCGTTAGCCCTTCGTCGGAGTCCGCTATTTTTTCGTATTTTTTCTCTTTTGCGTTGAAAAAATAGAGCGGCTGTGAACAGTCTACTATTACTGGTCGATGCGGCTTATCTGTCATTACTTGTCACTTTTCAGGGCTTGATTTCTACGATTTCAAGCCAGCTCTAATGAATCTTTGAATTCGAAACTTAACTCAGAAATCTTGAACTTTGAAATAGGAGAATGTGACGTCGTGTCCTACCTGCAGTGTAAAACAATAGCTGTGTTTCCACTTTGTTGCTGCCATTTCTGCACTTGACCGATGAGATCCACAATACCCACTCCAGAGTCCGGCAGTCCAGTATCTGGCCAATCCGTGTACTGAAATTGGCTTACGGTGCGAGAGTCTTTCTCCTGAAGTATCAAAATAAGAAAACTAATAAGGAAACCGCAATATTCCTGGTACAGGATGACGTCACGATTTTCAATGTAGGCTCCATGTAAGCGGATGATGATGTGACTGTTCACACGACAGACAGACAGGCAGACAGATAACATCACCACTCTCACTCACCCAATACTTGCCTACGTTTTCTATAGAAAATATGGATGATATTACATGGCCGCGCGGAGATATAAAGTCTCCCTTCGAGTGTTGGAAGATATTTCACGAGTGAGCGCAGCGAACGAGTGAAACATGTTTCAACACGAGAAGAGAAATTTCGTATCTACAAGCGGCCATGTAATATTCCATTTATTTTATAAACACCAATGAACTTCCAAACCTTTTCACTTTTGCTGCGAAAGGCTGTGATATCTTCACAGTGAAGATAATATGTTATCTTCACGTGTGAAGATATCATGTTTTCGCGCGAAAGCTCACCTGGTATTTAACTGCTGTTTATATAATGAATATCACATACCTCCGTGTGCGTGAGTTTAAATTTCCTTGAAATATAATCACCAAACGACGCTTCCTCTAATAATTCCACAAGAATAACACCATACAAGCGAGATCCTTCCGAAGGCCAGTAATGGTGACATTTCACCTGCATACAAAAAAAAAATGATCAGTTACACTGTTAAATATATATAGTCGATATGGTAAGATGGCGTAGTAGCGTCAAGCAATCGCCAGAGTTCGTATATAAAACATCCGTTTTGGTTGTTCAAACGTCACTCCCTCAGTTGGACGAACGCATCTGCATTTTGCTCGACTTTTGTTGCTGTTACTCGAAAACATATTTTCCCAAGGGGATTGGAGTAACTAGTCCCAGACCAGCTCGTTTGCTTACCTTTCCCGCCTCTTCCTCTCTCGTCAGCATCACCACTGTGGCAGACTCTTGTTCCCAGACCATCCGCCAAAAATCTTCAAACGTGTCGGGGACTGGGGCTTGAGTTGCCATGTAAGCTCTGGGCTGGCAATAACCCTGGAAACACACCAATCACACGCAGCTTGTGAGGAATTACAACAAACGACGTATTTTTGTTTCAGACGCAAATTACAGCCTTGCTAAGAAAACCGTGAACACCAGAAATGTTTATGGAACGTTATTGTGTTACAAGAAAAAAGCCAATCAGGTGTGAGTAAACTAAACCGCAAACACCAACGGTAATTAGTTTGTGGTTTTGAGGTTTGTTCGCGTGACCTGAACTTTGCTGTGATTGGTCACCAAATAATCAACATTCCTGAAATATTTCAGGTGTTCACGGTTTTCTTAGCAAGGCTGTAATGTTTAGTAATCCTTAATTTTTCTTACATCGATGAAATTGGCATTGACGTAATCAGATCCCATCTCTCCTGGCCTCATCTTCAAATGAACTCGGGTGCTCTCGACTAAAAGAAACGAACGAGACATCATTAACCAAAGTAACAAAACGCCATACACTGTGACGTCATTAGCGCGCCTTGCACAACAGGTTTCAGTGTCAAACTCTTTTACACAACCACAAGACGTTTGCAATGATTACAATTAAACTTCCATGATCCTAAACAGTCGACCAGTTGATATTTAAGACAAAGATGATAAATTCGTCTTTTTTCCAATTGTCACAGAACTTAAAGCAATTTAGCCAAGAACCCGTAACAAGACCTGATGCAATTTTCTGCACAATCCCACAATACGCCAAATGCAATGCCGTTATTTTTCAGATGACAATAGAAAGAAAGCAAAACGCGCTACCAGCTGGAAACCAACATACTCACAAGGGAGAATATTTGCGTAACGATTTTTTGACGCATTGCAATTAAGACTGGCGCTCTTAAAAGCGACAGGGTGATTCTCTTCTTTGGCTAACCGGCAAAACTCGTTTTCTAAGTACGTATAACCGGTTTCCGGGTCGACTTGACGAAGTTCCCGTATGCGAGCCCCAAGGTCTTTAGCCTCGACTTCAGTTACTCCGCAGGTGATCGCTTCAAGAAGGGCGTCATGAATGAACACGTACTGGGCCTAAGAAGAAAGTTACAAACAAATGTTAGGTTAAAGTACTTGTTTTCCTGTCGGACTGTCAAACGTTTCTGGGCAACAATGCACTGTCGGAGCAAAAAACAGTTCAATGAAATACATCCCCAAGGCACACATAGTGGTGCAAACTGAATTTATATTGCTTGTTTTCAATAGAACCTTTTCTTTACCAATATGGTCGCCATTTTAATTTATATTATTGTGAAAGACATTATGGGATGCTTCGGGGGGGAAATTAATATGTATTGACTCTGCATCCCAAAATACAGAATTCAAAGAGCAAACTAGCGCAACACGAGAGCTCTTCGGGTTGATATCAGTCCATTTTAAGACCCATCGATTAATTATCAATCTCTCAAATCTTGTTTGATTGTTTGGATGCTCACTTCCTTCAATTGCTCATTTCAAATCGACTAACCTTCGCACCCCGCACCATTCCTGATGACTATAGAGCGTTTTGACATGACGTCATGGCAGCCATATTGGTGTTCCAAAACAAAGAAACGGCGGCCATGTTGGTGTACCAAACTAACCCTCCGGGAATTGAATTCAATTTTTATGCAAATATCGTCTTTTGTTTCAGTAATCCAATATGGCTACTTGTCACGTGAGTGAAAACGCTCTATTATTTATTCTAATGCTTCTTCTGCTCGATAAAGCACAGATCGTTTTCACATGACGTCACGGCGGCCATGTTGGTGGACTAGAAAAATATAATTTGGTTTTATCAACTGGGTTGATAATGTCAATTGGCCACCGTAAAGAGATTCAAGAGCTGACGTTTCGAGCGTTAGCCCTTCGTCGGAGTGAATAGACTCTCTACTTTGGGAAATAAACTCTATTTTTTGCAAATTTTGCGCTATAATTTTCTATTGTTTTGTCCACCAATATGACCGCCTTATCACGTGAGTGAAAACCACCAAAAGATACCATAAGGATTACACGTACCTCAGTTTGTACCATAAAGTTCCTCTGGTACCTCATTTGACGCACAAACCCAAACACGTCAATACTGTCTTCTTGGCTTATCCTCTGTAGCATAACATCCAAGGTAATGAAAGTTCCTGTGCGACCAACACCCGCACTGCGATAAAAAAGAGGGAAATAACAAGCAAGGATTAAACTATGTTCTTCCTATCAAGCAGTGTAACTAAGGATGCTTACCATTAGTCAGGACTGGCCGTCCAGAACAGCATACTTTTAATAATCGAAAGGACAAATATAATAAATAACGGAATTTTCCTCATGAATGGACCAGTCTGGGCCGCGGCCAGTTCTGACCAATAGTAAGCGCACTAAGAAACCAGATTCACACCGCACTTGCAAAATGGACAACAGCGTTGTTTGACGAGGGAACCTCTTAGTACAAGCCCTAAGGTTTCTCGAGGTCTCCTCGCAACTTACTTCCCTTTTTCTTTTTCTTTTGCTTTTTACATTGATTGATTGATTGATTTGATGAAAGACTATACACGAACCTTTGGACAGCAAAGGATAAGTTTACCTTTTACTGTTAAACTTCAAGACCCATCGAAATGTCCACACAAAACCAAACAAACAAATACGCAAACAAACAAAACATTAACAACATCTAATATCAACAGAAATTACTTTGTAAATGTGGCAATGACAGTTCCAAAAATTTTCGTTTGGAATGTAAATTTGTAAACTGCTAATCGACAAAATTAATAAGGATCATGCTAAAACCACATAGAGCGAGTTTCAATCGAATGTCGCACAACCAAAACCAAGGTAATCAATTTGACCAATCACTACGGACGTGGACAGCCCAGCGATCCAATCAAAACTCGAATTACACGTAGCCGAAACAAAGCGCGGGAAGACGTCCACGCGCGAGTTACGATTGGTTTTGGTTTTACTTCTGATTGGTTGAAAAAGTGGCGCGAGATTTTTAAACCAATCACTAAGCGAAGTAATGCAAAGTGAAAACCGCTTTGTACCCTTTGAAGCTTGTAATGGTTCATGTTATATCCGCGTCATCTTCAAAATCATTTCACACATGCTTTCTCGATAACACATTGACTAAAAGCACGAAAGAACCATACCTGCAATGTACAACCATCGGACCAATGGATTCACGATTAGCAGCGAAGGTGTGACGCACCAGTGACAGCAATGGGGTGGGGTGGGACGGTACCCCGTGGTCAGGCCACGCGGTAAAATGGAACTGCTTCACGGAACGTTCATCGTCTGGATTCTACGAAGGAAAGATGACGTTTTCTTTATCGTTTTTCGTGCTAAATATCAACTCCAGTGATGGTAGTGGCTTCACTTTCTACTAATTCATCAATAAACGGATTAAATGTTATTGCAGATCTTTGCCTCGGATAATTCCATTTCGTTGTTCTTAAAACAGTCCCGGTCTCTCAACCTTGCCCTTTCTGCTCTACCTTCGAAACGCATCATTTGGCGCACGTTATATAATTGTTAAAGGTGGTAAGAACACCCACAAGGGTATAACGTCCAGGAATTGTAGCTAGACAATGTTTGACTTTGCGACGACGGAAGATCTGCTTCCAAATCTGATAAATAATTGTCTGCTCAAACGCAATTTAGGTCGATCATTCACGTAGACTGCTTCCAGTTTTTTTTTCTAAGGGTCGGAGGAGCGGTTTTATATCGGGAACTGGGCGAACACTACAAGGTGGTATGGACAAGACAGGCTTGGATTTCGAGAGAAAAACAGACCGCAAGCAGTCCATCGATCACGCAGCTCTACCCTGGATATTCTTTTCCAGGAAACAAAAGAAAACGGCTAGGAAAACATCATTTGAGCCGTCTTCTGGCCCCCACCCGCAAAGTTAAACTTGTATCATTAGAAACGAAGTTACTTAGAAACAATATGCATCTCCATAGCAACGGGGAGGCTATCTTTTAATTAGAGAGTAAGAATCAAAATTCTGGACATCTTACCATTTTATGAGTCATCACTAACTTTCTGACAGTGTAATGCGACATGTTGAGAGTTTCTTTCAAAGTCACTTGAATCTGACCGTAGTTCCTTGTGCCACGCTCAGGCCAGTACTGGTCACACTTGCGCTGCAAAACGAAATGGCAAGTGACACGATGAGATATAAATGTTGAGAAATGAGGCGCACAGTAAAACTCGCGTCTTCAGCGCTCACGAGACTGAAAGGCCATACGTTACCATTTTCGTGACACGATAAAATAATTGTTGAGCTATGAAACAGTACAACTCGCGTCTTTAGCGCTCAGGAGGCTCTTACCATTTGCGTGACACGATAAAATATCGTTTGAACTATGAGACACCGTACAACTCGCGCCTTTGGCGCTCAAGAGACTGAAGGGCCATATATGTCACCATTTGCATGACAACAAGAACTGCAACGCAACACCGCAATGCAAACTTACCCTCCCCCTCTCCTCTAATTTTGTTAGCATAACAATGATTGACGACATCTGTTCCCACATCATGCGCCAGAAGTCGTCAAACGTTTCCATCAGCGGTCCTACACAAAAACGGTGAAAGAGAAATTATTATTATTAGCCCATTGACTCCTAAACCGGCTGTAACCGGCCGTGGCAGACCTTGACCTTTGTTCCGCTTCTGACGTTATCAGCTTTGACCAAAATAGGAATCCCATTTACCCCAGTTCTGCAGGAGGGAAAGAGCTTTCCAATGATACCCAGATGATATTGATTGGGCTAATAGAGCTTTAAATATACACGAAAACGCTTAGAAATTTCCGCCAAAAACAAAATTTCTCGTCCAAAAATTTTGATTTTGTGCGCATGCCCGAGCTAAAATGTCGTTAAATGCGATGCTAGTGAAAAACCTGGCATATCTTTATTTTGCAAATGCATCGAGAAATTTGAAGCATATTTAACCTATAACTGACTAGAAAATGTTCAGAATGTCTAGAAAACACGTTTTTTTCAAAAATCTCCAGGAGTCAATGGGTTAAGAAATTGTTCTGGTCCGGGTGTTCAAAGAATGGATAACGCTATCCATTAATTACTATCTAGTGGATAAGGAGTTTGTTTTGCCAACGCTAATCACTGGATAGTGGTTTATGCGGGGCCTGAAACGGGAAGAACGTGGCTTCAAACATTAAGGAGAACGAGCAGGACATAGAAAAGTACTTAAGTTTTGGATTGTCACATTTCACCCCCATCTCAAACCAGTAGTCTCCTATTCCACTTGCCAGCAGTAAAAAGCGTACATGGATTTTAAAAACAAAATGGTCAGACCTTCGAAGGATTTTCTGACACGTGAACACATAAGTAATGATAGGCAAGTTGGCTGAAGATAACTTCTGGCGGTAGACAAACATCTCAAGTTGCCGTGGGCGCGTTATGACGGATACATATTCAAATATTCTCTTACCCTGCGCCGCTATGTAGGCGCGCTGCCTGTTATAGCCCTGCCGGAAAAAAAAGCAAAAGATTCAGAAAAAGTTACAAAATTTCGTGTGGGACATTTTGTCGCTGCCTGTAACTACGAGGACGCCAGAAACAATAGTATGATGTCAAGAATACGTGGGAATGAAGCCTTGCCAAGCCAATTTAATATTTCATTGTTTATAAAATAGCCAAACCATTCTGCACAGGTCGTGCCTCAAAAGAAACACTTTCAACGGGATTAGCTGCTTTCATTTTGAAAAAAACAAAAACAGATCCAAGTAGTTTGTTGCGCAGGTAAACTCAAAACGTTAGCAGTAAAAGATGATGGTTATAAAACTCACATCGATGAAGTTAGCGTTAATATAGTCAGACCCGGCCACGCCCTCAAGCGGGTTTAGAAGAACCCTGGTATGGTCATCTACAGAGAAAACAAAGAACATTTACGATAACTTCATCTTCGAGGTAAAGATCTCAATTTATTGATCACCGGAAATAAATTTTAGTTAATCAACAACTCTTGTTTGAGCTTTGTACTCTGTCCTGTGATTTTCACGTGCATTCTTGCGTGACCCAAACCCCATGAGCTTTTCATTGTTTAATTAACCAATCACATTGAACTCTGTCAGGCCTCTAAGCTCGCATTTCATGTGCTACGTGCAGTCTGTTTCTTCACGAGCAAACGACAAGATCTCGCAAATTTCCTAACAAATTCCCTCCCATCCCACCCATTATATTATGTTCCGCTTGCTCTTATCACTGGACATAGGACTCCTCAAGCAATACCATTTTAATTTACGTATCTAAACATCTATTTTGCATTAGTACAAGGCAATAATTTTGTTGTGTAATTAAACCCAAACTTAACAATTATACTAGTATGTTTGGACATGTAAATAAGTATCGATTATCAAGCATAATGTACATAGACATTCAACCTGATGCTATACTAAGTAATCTACTGCGGTGTATTTTAGTTTGGTTGTCTCTTACTTGTACTTTGAATATGAAGACAATTATAATTTTTCAATAAACTTGGGAATGGGGATAAAGTGCTCCTATCGTCACACTTTTGCCCCCATAGACTCGGCTTTTTGTACTCCTGGGATATACATCTAGTTTTCTAGGGGCCCTAGGGAGGCCCGCAATAATTATTGTTCACAGCCGACCCAGAGTGGAGGCCCAACTCCCTCCACTCCATATCGGCCTGTGCACCTCTTATCTAGGTTAGTGGAGGCCCAACTCCCTCCAATCGGAGAGGAGGACAAATTACTTTCTCCTCTCTACCCAGGAATGGTCACAATCGGCCCTGGGAGGAAGCTTGACTCCTTCATACCTTTGTGTGCACCACCCTGGGGGTAGGTTTTTCTCAAAAATCCAGGAGTACATGGGGCTATTGACTTTAAAAGTTTCTCTGGAGTACTTTGTCTCCCACGTCCCCATTTTCAGCCACACAAAGTTGTTTATTGTTCCTGTTGTATTTACTAAGGTTGGGGCTGACCCCAAACACAGCCATACCAGGCTATTGTTATTGTTCCCGTTTATCGAAATAATTTCGATCATACCTCAACATGAGGAAGTTGATTAAAGGATAGAGCGAGTTTTAATTAGGTGTTGTAAAACCAAAACCAAAGTAATTACTTTGGCCAATCACAAAGGACGAAGACAATCCAGTGAACCAATCAAAACTCGAAGTAATTACACGAAGTCGACACAAAGCGCGGGAAAACGTGCACGCGCGAGTCACGAGAAGTTTTGGTTTTACTTCTGATTGGTTGAAAAAGTTGCGCGAAATTTTTAAACCAATCACTAAGCGACGTAATGCAAAACCAAAGCAAACGCAGAATTACTTTCGACACTGAAGCGAAAACGAACGAAAAAGTAACCACCTACATGCCACAATGTTGGCGTATCTGTTCTTGTATTTATTAGCCGGGTTCAAGAATTGTTGGAAGGAAAATTCGTCGTCGGGTTGAACAAGCTGAAACATTGAGCAAGAATAAAATAGTTAGTAGCGCCACGCAGCCAGCCACGACAGAGAGCTCCAGCTTTACACTTGAGATGTTTACTGTAAGACATTTTAGCAAGTCAGTAATGTTTCGTTTCACTAACGATCGTCTAAAACTCAACACCATTATTGGACTGGCGCTAACTTTCAATGGACGCTAAAGTGGAGGACTACATTAAAAAAACGTAATGTAATGAGAGCCATTTTAACAAGAGAAAGTGTCAGAGCAAATTTGATTGCTTAGTATTCGAAATGTTTTGGATAAAAAAAAAAAAAAACTCAAGCCTAGTTTGAATACCCACACGGACTCAATACGTGCGAAACGTTTTGTTTAACCAGCAACATTTATCTTTGTTACTGCTTCTTAATTAGCAATTATTGTTCTTGTGAGCTTTTTAGCCCTTTTTATAATGTTTTTAAAGACTATTTTATCACAATTTTTTATGGTAATGTTATTTGAATTTGCAAAGATCACCCGCAGAAGTCTCCATTGCAAGCTAGTTCCAGTCCAATAACGAAAACACGAATAAGGTCTATTACGTTTGACATGCTTGTAATCACTTTTGATTCCTGACTTGACGTCACGACCGGTTCTAGAAACAGGACTCTTTTTTAGAAGCAACTCGAGGTCATCTTCATAGGGCGTTGCCGACGCGGGAAATTTAAAGCTCTATTTTGTGGCAAAAAAGTTGCGGAATCCAAAAAATAAATTGGAATACTTGCTTATGCAATATAAAGATACCAAAAGCATAAAAACCCTGTAGGCCATATAGGCACTTTTAAAGTGTAATTAATTTAAAACAAGCTAAACAGAAGACCCTTACCAGATACTCTTCGGAGAAGCCATGATCGCCATCCATGTGCATTCGATCCACGTGTCTTTCAAAGTCATCAATAGGAACGGGATGTCGTCCTAGTAAATTAATATACATCCCAGCAAGTCCAATTCTCGTCCCCATAGCCCTTTTCGTTTCTCTTAGCTGGCAGGGCCTTGGCACGAAAAACGAAGGGCTCTGGGGACACACGATTTTCCAAAAAAAATTGAATTCTTTTCATTGGCTGTTGAGAACAAAGAAATCTTAAACGGAAGTCAAAATGTTCGCCGGCCGCCATATTACATCACACAACATGTAGAAACATGAATGCTATATACATGAAATCCGGAAGTCGTAGACTCTCGGACTAGAAATCGTATGTCTCCAGAGCCCTTCGTTTCTCGTGCCAAGGCCCCGCCGGCTAAGAGAAACGAAAAGGGCTATGGGGACGAAAACGAGTAACTCCCCCGTGGACTCTGTGACCCTCTTCTGCAGTATGATTTTATTTTGTCAGCGGTCACCCCACATTATTAATATTCAACAAGAGCAGTTACCTCTGTCATGTAGGTTATTTCTTCGCTTTACTTGCGGTTAGCACGGTTAGGTTTGCTTGGGGTTAGTTTCACTCTATTTTAGGTTTGCTTGCAGTCAGTTTTACTTCATTTTGCTTGCGGTTAGCTTTCATTTGATGTTAGGGTAACTCTACATTACTGTTTATTATATGTAGTTTAAATTTAGGGGGGGTTGGTAGCCAGCTGCACTGTGGCACAGTGGTTAAGTATGCCTCGTCGGCCCGGGTTCGACGCTCAGACCCTGCATAGTTTTTCGTTCTTTTTCGTCTTAAAGTTGCAAGACTTAAAATTTTAGTTGAAAAAGAAGGGGGTCACAGATTCCACGGGGGAATTCGCTACCATTTCTACTCATGCGAGATACGATAACTTCCCCTTAGTGCGGTTACCGGCAATGAGAGGTAGACAAGCAATGTAAACTACAACCTCAAAATACAATACTACACCTATGAAAGCCAACAAGATATCGTTCATTAATGAACAGCAGTTAATCATATTAAAAATCTTACGCGCTCGGCTGGCTGCCAATTCGTCCAGACCAGGCAAAGATTCTGTACTTCCCATCAAACGTTTCTTATGAAGCGAGCGACGCTTGCGACCCATCTTCTTCATTCTCACCGGACGACCGTTCGAGAAATCTTCTCTGTCATCCAAGCCATTGTCGGAATGTCGACGTTTCCTCCTGTTCAAAAGCAACATATTCACATGTTTTACACCCTTTCGTTTGTAAAGCCGCTTGTTTTGTTCGTTTTGGGATCTTTTGTTGGGTTTCTCGACTTTTCGGACAATCGGAACGAGAAGAAATGCACGTGCAGTGTTTTGACGTCTTCCTCTTGGCTTGACCAATCATAAACGAGGAAACTGGACGTGCCGTCTATCGGCATGTGACCACTTTGACTTTTGCGCCATTCAACAATAGAAACACCAGCATATTTATTGGCAAAATAAAAACAATTGGCACAATATCCTATTAAAATAAATAATAACAACTTTATTACGTCTTGGCCTCTTCATATGAGCCAGGGGTTGACCGGGCTAGTCCGGCTACCAAGATCTCGACCTTCTCCTATTTCCTTTGAAAAAAACAACTGATGTGTTCATATTGGAACATTTCCAGCCCGTTTACCAGGATTTCGGTTTCTGTAACCGAGATCTCGGTAACCGGGCCGGAAATTTTCGCATATGAACACTTCATCCCGGTTACGGGGATGAAAATGATACAATGCATTTTTGTGATAGAACGGACAGTATTTGATTTTTCCTTTCCTTTTCTTGTCTTTTAAAGTTTAGGGTAATTCTTTTGGTAGTTGAAGTAAAGATAAAAGGATTTAGAGATTCCTAGAAACAAAACGAGCGAAAACTTCTCGCCAGGCTTGTCGTTGGATTTCACGCCTAAATGATAGCTTTACCACTTATCGTCACAGTAACCGGGCAGAAGTTTCCAAAATGAACAGATAAAATTAATCCCGCTCACCGGGCTCATATTATGAGGCTCTTAGGCGAATTGATAAAAAAGGCACAGACGAAATATCGTCAATTAACAAGGAAACGTTTTAACCTAACTTGAGCCCATCTGGATATCTGATAATTCTTATGACAGAAATCTCTTCATGTTTCGTAATGAAACAGCTTAGCCTTTGCTTGAGCGAGGTATCCGGTACAATCTGTTTTGTTTATTTTGGGCAAAAGATAGGCGCTGGCATTGACCTCTTGACTCTTCTTCGCTTTTGGCCTGTGAATTAATGAGTCTAAAACCTGCGATCAGACGATATACGGAGGTTGGGAAGAGTCGTCCGAAGTCTTTAAAGCGCTGCATAATCTGCATTTCCAGCTGCAAAATTCCTTTCTTTGACGACAATTTGCTGCGGAATATCGTCTGAATTTAACCCATTCGGCCTATGGCCCCGTCGGTTAAGCATCATATCCTGCGCGATTTCGCAGGAGAAATGACCAAACGTCCTACCTGATTAAAAAGACTGCTACCAATATTATTGGGACAATGACGAGAACTAAAACCAGTCCCACTATAAGACCAATGTCTGTGGACGACTCAGGTGGTTGCGTAGGACTCGCAGCGGCCGCTGGAGACATAAAAGAACTATATAAAACAAAGGGTAACAAATGTAACTGTCTGAAATCTAGTTAACTAGGGCCCCATTTATATGGTCTTGGGTACCCGAGACAACCCGCCCCCCGAGTTATCCTGGGCGAGCTAACTTTTCACTAAAATGTTGAAAAATTTCGCCAACCGTTTATATGATCCTACCCGAGTTGTCTCGGGGACGAGACAACTCGGGTAGGCGAGTTGTCTCGTCTCGTCTCGGTAGGGTAATCCCGGCTGGCTGGAACGTTTTCTCTTTTTAACACTTTGGCTCGCCTACCCGGAACAACTCTTAACGGTAAAGTTGTCTCCGGGGGAGGGGGGTGTCTTGGGTACCCGATACCTTATAAATGAGACCTAGAGCAAGGGGGAAAATCCCTTACCTGTCCTTAACGGGGATGCGCGGCCCCATAGGGTATGGTGTTCGGGATATCCCCGGGGTATCTTTACATGGCCTATGCATTATACAGCTAATTTATACAAACCTCATTCCAAGACAGATTTTTACCAGTTTTGTTGGCGTAACTAACGCCAACAGCTTAGTGATTCCATTAAGCCCGCAATTTCCGGGATTTTCGGTGGAATGCTTCGCCTTTCGGAAATTCGCAACATTCGCCACATCAAGAGGACAATAGTTCAGTTCCTAAATACCTGATTGTTTTGTTACATATATAGAAAACCTTGTGCACTGTAATAAAATTATAACATTCAGTTGCTTTTCCGAGTTAAGTTTTCGAACTTACAGAGTTTTGTACCTGTTTCAACTGGTGCAATCCAGGGACTTGAAGTGTAAACATCCTGCAAGAAAGACATTGTCTGGTTTGCCTCTTGGTAGAAATGAAAAAAGTACGAAGGCAGACAGACTCTTAAATTGTAGAATTTGTAGCCTAGGCGCCTTTCCTGGCGTGCTTATACCTTTTCCCGTTTGATAAACCTTGTTCGAAACAAAAAAAATCAAAACCTCACAACGACTGCGTGAGAGGCTAACAATGACTAAACACTAAAAACAACAAAAGTACTGGGAAGACAAGATTTTAATTTACACTGTTTAAAGTTTGATATTTTACCAGTTTCCTGTCGATTTACTAAAATTTTCGCGGGGCTTTATTAAAACGTTCTAAGTATTTGAAAACGCCGGAATGCAAACTTGTCGACGCCATTGTCAAAGTGATTTGGTCGGGCGCACAACATTTGAAAAGAAAAGACACTCGCATATTTAAAATTTACACTCAGCAACTACTTTCTACGCCTGTTCCTGCCTTCAATTCTTCGCAAATGATATACCTCGAAAGGTGGGAAGAGATGTCTGACCGCGGTGGAAGCAGTGACGTACCTCCACAATGACATAAAGACCTTCGTAGTATATTTTGTTAATCGACCCCGCTTCCCCCCCCCCCCTCTGCCACCTCACACCCCTGGGGATAAACGGATCCCCTTTTCCCCATCATCATCATGAAGAATAAAACAATCATATAAACGCAGAACTGACCTTGTTAACGTAAGCACGCTGAAACACCGCATAAAATGTATTTTCCTCAAGTGGGCCGTTGTAGAATTCAGTGTTGCTATCATCTCGCCTCCTCTTTCTACTCAGTACACCATCCGACACCTTGGAAGTCAGTCGACCATCACCCACAACGAAGCTCTCGTAATCATCAAAATCCCCCGCCAAAAATTCGGCTGCGATATAAGGCACCAGCTGCGGTTTCCGTTTTCGTGCCTCCTCGTATGTGTACAGATCTTCTCCACTGTAGGAGTCTGGATCCCGGGCTCGAACCGGCTGGTCTTTGTTGTCTGTTGCTAGCTCTCGCACGATCACTTGGTAATAGCTAACGACAAGAGAAATATGTCACCAAGGCGTTCCAAAAAGTCTCAGATAGATTTCTCTTATTTCCGTAGGCAATTCAATGATTTCATCCCCAACCCTTTCATGCAAGTTGAAATATGAGAGTAAAGTGTCTTGCCCAAGAACAACAAACTTGAAATAACCCCTGTTGGGTTATGAGAGACATTGTCACGGTGATTTTGGAGTGTTCAGGTAAATTTTGTGCTAAATTCATAGCTTGATACGTTTACTCGTACAAAAAATGCTCCTGCAGAATTGCGAAGAATATATCAAATGCAAATTTAGCAGGAAGAGCAAACCGACTATTCTACCTAAAATAATCCATCACAATCAGCATGCGTACGTCAAAGGAAGACCAATCAACAACGCAATAAGGACGATTGATGACATTCTCGAATATACAGAAAGATATGGCATTAACGGTAAGATGCTAGCAGTAGACTTTCAGAAAGCCTTTGATTCGGTGAACAGGAATTTTGTGTCTAGCACGCTGGCTGCTTTCAATTTTGGTCCTTCGTTCATCCAGCGGATACGTACTTTTAATATCACAAGTAGTGTTCTGAATAATGGTTTCTCTACTGGACCTTTTGAAATTCAAAGAGGTGTGAGACAAGGAGATCCACTTTCTCCGTACTTGTTTATTATTGTCCTTGAAGTATTAGCTATAAGTATACGCGGAAATGATGATATTCAAGGAATTGTTGCTGATGGAATTGAAATTAAACTCGAGATATTTGCTGATGATCTAACTGCTTTCCTGAGGAACAATAGATCTCTCAAACATCTTTTAGATGTTATCTCAAAGTTCGGAAATTGTACAGGCCTTTTAATAAATCTGGCCAAAACAGAACTTTTCATTTTGGGAAATAAGTGGACGGCCCCAGCAGTTTTTTAAACATTAAGATTAAAGAAGCGGTAAAGGTATTAGGAGTGTATTTTGCTTATAACCGCCGTCTGAGAAATCGATTAAACTTTAAGGAAATAATAAATGTTATTTAAACAAAATTCCAGTTTTGGAGGTGGAGGAACCTGACAATCATTGGAAGAATTCAGATTGTAAAAACCTTTGTGATCCCTATGTTAATGTATCGTGCTGGTTCAATTTGTATAGACCAGGAAGTTATTATTGAAGCCAATAGGATTATTTTTGATTTTATATGGAAAGGTAAAGACAAAGTAAAACGTTTATCCCTAATCAGTGACACAAAAAATTTCCTTGAAAAACTTGAACCCTCAACTTAACCCTCGACGTTCTTAAACGAGAGTCACTGAACCCCTCTTTATAGCTTACAGTTTTATTTCTGTCACTCACGTGTTATATTTCCAACGTGGCGAATTGGTAAATACTAGGCACAAATGTCTCGATTGATCGATCGATGTACAATTTAATCGCAACAACTCAAACCTTCAAGGGATATCGAAGAGGTTCGAGTTATGCATGGGCGATTCCAGTGAATAAATTGAGGGTTAAATTAGTAGGGAAATGGCCTGGAGGGGAAATACAAAAACCTTCGAATTGTCGTGGGTTCAAATTACTAGGATTCATATTTAGTTGTAGTTCATGATCATAATTTGTGTATTCCTACCTTACAGCGCCTTTCTCATTTGAAGCTTTTGTCAAATACACCATGAATGAAGAGCTAGAGATAGTCTCTTTCTCGGGAGGCGCCAACGTGACAAGGGGAGGTCGAGCTGAAAACAACGAACAGTTCAAGTTTTATTACGAGAGAAAGTTCATAAACAGGGGCGGATCTTGGGGGAGGGTGCGCCCAATTAAAAAACATAATAAAATCGGAGGGCTTCCAGGAATATATATTCAAGTGTTTTTCAACGACACGTACCCTCTAAATAAATGGAGGTCGGTTTCAAATAATTTTTAGTGAACTCCAGAACTTAATAAAATGGATAATATCACAGACTTTTGCTGTTAACTTTCCAAGATCCAACCCGAAAAGGATTCGTGTCGTGCCTGGTTGTTTTTTTTACTTGCACACACAATCTCAAAAGCGGTAGACAGCCAATCAAAGGCCTCAACGTGGATTCTGAACAACTACGTCATCAGTAAGGAATTTGTTCGGGTGGCATCTGAGATGACAAAGACACGGATCCAAATCAAGCTTACCTGGATCGGTTCGTTTTTCAACCAAGTCTGAAAACGGCCCCAACCCTCCAGTTGATTCGCAAGCAATTTGTATTACATAGCATCGCCAAGGCTGCAGCTTTGTGATGGTGTGGACCCGTTCTTTCACGTTGTCATGGATATTCTTTTTATTTGGGTTGTCGCATTCATAATACTTGACGTCATAGCCCTGGATGATACCGTTCGGTTCTAGTGGCGGGTCCCAGGACAATGTAAAAGTTGTTGAATTTGTGCTGGTTATTACTACATTCCGTGGTGGTCCACTCGGCACTGGAAAAACAAAGTTTAAAATATAACCCTGTGAGATTCAGATTCATAAATTTCCTTCCATTAGCCAGCGAACTGGGAGGCGCGGAGTTAAGTTGTCGATTATAGGTGTCGCAAATTGTGCTACGTGAAGAATGTACAAGCATTAGGTGATTCTGGCATTATAAACCATATTAATTGATACACAAATCGAGGTAACCTTTTTTTCTGTCCACAAGTACCCGCAGAAATCGTTAGTTAGTGTATTCTGCTGTTTCAATCTTGTCCAAGTTTGTAAACCGATGAACACCATTGTATACCTAGCAGCAGCTAAGTGTGCCAGCTCGAAATTCTTTGGATCATTAATTATTTCCCCCCCCCCCCCGGTCATTTCCTCGTACTTATCATAGTTAGTTAACCCTACCCTTCTATACCCCCACAGTATGAAAACGTTACCACTTCCAAGCAGAGTCTTCCCGTTTAGTCCATTATTGTTACACTTGTATACTTAGCCCACGTTCGAACTTAGTACCCATCGTTAAGGCCATCTCTTATCCCCGTTCCCTTCACATGAAGCAAATATGAGTATTTCTACTCCTCCCTGGATGGGATGCTAATCCATTGAAGGGTCTCCCCCAAGGCCAACATTAAATTCGCCGCCGCTACTCATTACTATCCCTGTGACCAGAGTGACCCAGGCCAGAGTTCGAACGGGGCCGCTTCATCCGGGATCCAGCGAGCTAAACATTACGTTACCACACTTTCTACGTACAGTACACTGTAGGGGAGCAGACCATCAATCAAGTTATTGTTCTCGAAATTGATTATTTACCGAAGACCTCTTGGCGCACTCTACGTAAATAAACGTGTTCAAAAAGGAATCGATCCATCAATCGATCAGTTAGTTAATCAATAGATCGATAGATCGAACAATTGATCCATCAATCAATGTAATAAACCGACAAAATTTAATACCTGCAGCACTGGTGTTTCCCGATCGGCTGAAAGGTGGCCCTGTCAGATTCTTTCTCAAGTTGTACGGCACGACAGAAAACGTATATAACGTAAATGGCTTCAGTTCAACAACCACTTTATCATGCACACTTCCAGGCAAGACAAAGCTCTTGGCGGTCGACGAACCAGCCGACGATTTCCAATAAAAAAAGTAGTAACCAATTTCTCCATTCGGCTTTGGGGGTGGAAGCCACGTCACTTTTATGGAATAGCTTGTTATCTTGCTAAATGGGATTGATACTTCCATTACTGCAGAAGGTTCTAAATTAAGAAGGAGCAAATACGGTTTAGAATTTATTGTCACGTACCTGGATCTGTTCGGCAACAAATTCCTGTTCAGCAATTCTGATTTCCCGTTTTACCTCCTGTCTAAAATACCTGTAGGCAGTCCAAGATACGGGTCATTTGTTTTCTTTGCTTTCTTACGCCAATCATTCCTAGTCTTCATCAATCCGCGGATGTTGTCTGTTACACATGGGTTTGGTTTACCGCGTGCTTTGAAGGTTTTAACTAGAGCATGGCGGTCAAGTATCTCAGTAAATAGCAGATCAAATGCATAAAGTTTATCCTCGACATCATCGAAAACATCAACTATGGACCATGGTGCCACTGATACGTCACTGTTAAAGTCAACAGGACTGTAGTGTTTAAAACTTCTGGTTGTAATATAGACGGGCTTAGAACGCGCTTTCTTCAATCTTAAGGTGACATAAACTAAGTCATGGTCGCTAATCGAGTTTTCCATAACCGTAGCCTTTTGGACTTGTTTTGTATCCGATGCAAGGATGACATCTAGGATTGATTTCGAAGTCTCTGTAACTCGTGTTGGCGTAGCCGAGGTGAGCGGTCATAGCACCAGAAACTCACAATTGTTAAACATCCCACTTTTTAAAACCGCTACCGGCCAAAGAACCTTTCATTATAGAATAGTTAATTTATGAAATTCTTTAGATTATTCTCTTAAACTGTGTGATTCAGTCACTGTTTTTAAAAATCGCCTGAGGACTAAACTACTTAAAGAATTGTAATTTTTATATTTATATATATTTTTATAATCTTTTTTAGAACCTTATTTTATTCATTCTTAATTTTAATTGTAAATAGGAATATATATTTTTTAATATTGTCTTTGAAAAGCCCCCTTGGGGAAAGTCAATAAAGTATGTATGTATGTATGTATGTATGTATGTAACATTTATGATTATCGTTAAAAACAACAGTTTGGCGACTGTTTGGTAACTGTATGATGACTTTCGTTTGAACAAGCCAATCAAAGTCATCCAGGCTCTCTGACTGTTGTCACCTTCGCCTCTGTCTTGCTTCCTGTATTTTGACTGGCCAAAAGTTGAACCAGAATACAACAGACATTTGTCGAAAACACGCCCAAAAACCTTAACCTCCAAAAATAAATAAATAAATAAATCGAAATGAAAGAACGCCAAAAAAACATCCCTCCAACAAAGAGACTGGTAGGAACCTCAACACAAGACTAACTGAAAACAAACGAGCGACGAGAAACGGTGACGTCGACAATCACAACGCTGAGCACCATCTACTTTCGGACAGAACTGGGACTCTGCTTACTGTTTGACCTACAGCACTAACTATTTTCAATGACTGACTTTGGAGAGCTGGTTCATTGACCGTTCAAACGACTACTTCACGACATGAACATAACAAACAGACTGAATAGAACGGCCTAACTTTATAAAACACACATAATGCTGTCAAATATGAAGTACAATGTAATAGGAAAATGGACAATAACCCAAGTCAAATATGAAGTAGTGCATGTAATTGAACAACGTCTGCGTTCAATCCTGGACACAAGTGGGATGTTCAGGGCAAAACTAGTTTAGCCGTCAAGGTCTCGTCCAGGGTTGCACGCAAAAAAATATAGGAATTTAAATTCTATTTTCCATGTTTTGTTATTTAGCTTTGAATAAAAGCTTGAGCCAAGTCTAAATTGGTGGCCTCCTTCATCGATTTAATTCAAAATTTTCGAAGACCATCGCCGTTGATTTCATAGTCCCCCACCCTCTCCGGGCCAGTCTCACAGAAAACACAAACTATTATCCCACCCCTGAGGGAAAAGGCCATCCCTTCCCTTCCCCTCCCAGTCGCTGTGGCTCACCTGATTCGTCAGTCATAACCTTGAAAATGCTCTTTTCTCCTCCGCCAGCGCCTGTGAAGGCCTGGACAGCAACTTCGTACAGTGTGTAAGGCTCGAGTTCCGACAGCGTGACGTTGTTGCGGAGACCAGCATCTTTTGGAGAAGGTTCGCCAGTATCTGTCGCAAGCCGATTGAATACCTGAAACGAGACAGGAAAACTTGAACAACAGTTGATGTCAGTATCACAACAATACATACTGCAATAGTTGCGTGTCAGCAAATATTTGCACAATATCAATACACTGAAAACTGGACAGTTCAACTAATTTTATATTCTTCGTAAAGTTGTGTCAATGAAACGCAAAAGCTTGCACAACTATCATGTAACAGAAGAATCTGCACATTATACTGCCAGATACACGATCCTCGTAGCAATTTCACCAATTACAATTTCCCTTCATAAAAGAACATTTGCTGTAACGTCCGCGTGAAAAGTGAAAATATGTAAAGGAAATGTCCTATTCAGTACTTGGGATCAGAGTAAAGATGTTGTCTCCATTTTTTTAAAGCACAAAGAAACAGTATGGAAACTCATGTTAGACGGATTGCTAGTACATTTCTAGTGGACCCACTCATCCCTAGCCGGGGAGAGACACATTGTTAATTTGAAACGCTTTGTCAAAGAAAACAACTTAGCGACTTCGACCAGTGCCCCTCAAGTCGTTATGCTTGCTTAACGTGTAATTGAAACCTTCAATGATTAAGTTACCATGTATCCACTGAGATTTCCATTAACGCTAGCTGGTTCCTTCCACGTGACAAAAACGGACGACTTGCTCGTGTTCCAAGCTTGCAAATCTTGCGGTTTCGAAGGAACTGGTAAAGAAGAATATTACAGATCAGCTCAATAAATGGAAAGGAAAATATCATTTCAACCTGTCTAACTATGGAACTAACTGTCTAAAATATATAGAGAGAGCGTTTGCTGTGGCGGCACCGAGACTATGGAACTCGACCCCACTTGAACTAAGATCCAGAGGTTCGATTGACATTTTTAAATGGCATTTAAAAACATACCTTTTTAAACAAGCTTTTTAAATCCTATAATTTTTAATGATGTTTAACTTATTGATGTAACATATGTGATTCTTTTTGTAATATTGTTGAACTTTTAACTACTTTTGTCTCTCCCCCTTCCCCTTTTTAGCTTTTTAATAATTTATTTTAATGTAAATCGCCATGGGCAATTAGTGGATTGAGCACTATATAAATATTTTAGTATTATAATTTTATTATTATTATCCAAGTTTAAAAACAATATAATTTCACGCGGCAAACTGTTTCATGCATACCTCCTTCAGCCGTTTTGTAGACGTGAGTGGCGTTCGGCCCCAGGCCCACTGAGGTTCCCGCAGCAAGGGACACACTGTAGTCAGAAAATGCCTCTGTGGAAGTGAACGTGCAATGAGAACTTCCAAGCAACATTTATCATGTAGATGGGGCAGAGCTCGAACTCAACTTTTTAGTCCACTAGCAAAGTCTTGCTAGTGAGAATTTTTCCTACTAGCCAGCTAGCAATTTTTCTTTATGTAAAAATTTACACTATCATTGATACTTTTGAAATAATGAACTGAAAAGTTTGTTCGTACTTTTTTTTCGACTTTCTTGACATGAAGCTCAGTTCGAACAGCTTTCTTGAAATGTTTTGGTAACATGGATGTTTTTTACTCGGAAATGTTCACTAATAGTTATTTTTTTCACTCGCAAATCCCAAAAACACTCGCAATTTACGAGTTTGTAAGGGTGCATATACAGGCGAGCTTCGATTACTTAAACCATAAATCAGTTGGGGCCCATAGAAAAAAAAAGAAAGAAAAAAGGGGACTTTTTATTGTTTTCATGCTGTTCAGTAACACGTTCACAAAAAGAAACAAACAAAAATAAATGCTACAAAAGGTGACTTACTTTAAATGCGTAAACTAACCTGGTTTTCCTCTCCATTAAATGGAGGGGTGCTAGGTAGAGAAAAGGGGCTTCAAGAGGTTGGCTTATTAGAGGGGGGCTTAAAAGAAAAAGGGGGAGGAGATGGTAGGGATTTTACAGTATTGGCATTTTTTGCTTCCAACTAATCCTAATCAATCCTGAATGTCCCAACTAACAAATTCCTGTACCTGCATTGACCAACATCTAATTTAATGTTTGGATAAAAAAAATGAGTGTTGCCACTTACTCAGGTTACGAATCTTGTACCAACTTGTATCACCATTTAGGGAAACACAATATGAATTCTTCACTGACAATGGAGTCCAGCATAAGCGAAAAGCGTAGATAATTCCATTCGGCTCAGTGGGCGACGTCCACGTTAATTCCAAGGAATTGGTCTCACTGATAACATTTACTATGACGGGTTCACTAGGCACTGAATTATAAAAATATATATTTCATAGTAAACCGGTGGTTTGATTCCAGGAGTATCAGCCACGGCTCAAGACCGCTCAAGAGCAACAGCGGCCAACTGCCACAGACTGACCAACAAAAATGTTGTTTTGGTTAGTAGGTAATTTTAGGCTTTCACTAACCACTTTGGCTAGTGCAAAATGTCGGGACTTTATAGATGTACAAGGAAAATGGAAATCGTATTTGAGTGTTGAAAGTAGGACAAACATGACAGAGAAGACATGAACAAGCATGCATCATGTACGACCATGAAGTAAAGTAGTAAAGTTATTTTTAATTAGCGGCAGAAAAAATATCTATCTAAACTAAGATTATAATTTATATGGCGACAGTACTCACGACAGTTCTGAGAGAAGAGACACTTCGACCCTACCTAAGGAAATTTTGCAGCAAAACTTACCATCTTCTAAAGTGGTATTCTTTGCATCATCTAAACTAGGCGGTCCAACTCCAATCTTATTCACCGCCCAAACAGTAAAGTTATACTTGGTATACTTCCCTAGACCCGTAACAAGGATTTCCGTGGCATTGTCGGTGGTGTTGATAGATGCATCACTGCCCAGAGAGCTGTATTTCACAATGTAACTTGTAACAACCCCATTTCGGTCTAGCTCATTTGGCGGGTCCCATTTAACAAGAATAGAGGTTGACGATTTTGTAAGTGCCTGAACATTTAGAGGCGGCCCAGATGGTTCTAGAGATAGGATAGAAAAAATCTAATGAAGACCTGCTTTTCACCGAATGCAATGGTGACGAGCATGACAGTCTCGACTTCCTCTGTATTTGCATGAACAACAATAACAACAACAACAACAATCTTTATTTGTGCCCAGAAAAGTACAAGTTAGAAAGGTTTTGAACTGACAGCCAAAACTAAAGCAATTACTACACAACCATGGGAGTTGCCCATTTTTTTTCACTGGAAAAACGGGAGTTTGTTAACAGGGACTGGACATCTAGAAGATAAAAGGACGGGTCAGTGATTAGGGTCAAATATAGGAAGGGAAATGGCATTTAATACCCCCGCCCCTCCCCCTCCCCCCTCATAACCGTACAGATCCAGATCCCGTACAGATCATTTACCTGCAGGGTGTGTAGTTTCAGTAACATTAATTGCCGCACTGCTCCATGAATGCCGGACATTGTATGCCTGTAACATGAAGGTGTACATGACATATTCGTGGAGCCCTGCCACAGTGTGTGCCAATAAAGGACCATCATAAGCCGGCCTCCTGGCACCAGCTCCCTCGCTGATCTGCCAGTAATACAACATATAAAAGATCTCGCCATTTGGGTTCAGCGGTGCTCCCCATGTCACTTTAATGGCTGTAGAGTTGACTGGTTTGGCGGTAACATTCACTGGAGGTGAAGGTCCTAAAACAACATTAAGAGTTGGGTCAGCTATGGCTTTGTACCATGTAATGTGCAGATAATAATATATCTTTGTCTTGGCAATGATTTGCCTACATTCTACACGCACAGCAGGGTTGTCAGTAGGTTTTTGAGTAGCAGGTTCCATCCAAAAAGTAGGCAGCTATTTCCATTTTATTTCTCCAATATCACACTCAGAACTGACTTACTAAATAAATAACATTCAAAGTACCTGCAGCTGGCGCAGTATTCGGAATAGCAGGTGAAATGCGCCGGTTGCCGGCTTATTTTGACAACCCTGCACAGTCTTAAAAAAGTTATGCATGTTATTTGTTTTACGCTACAAGTAGAGGACCAGTGGAAATTCAAGCTAATAGAGCTGCTGCACTACTAGGAATGTCGCATGATGATCCAAATAACCACTGGGAAGAAGACTAAGCATGGGATATACATAGCAATGTACAGTAGTTGAGGTTCAAGTTTGTGACTCAAACCCAGTCTTTATGTCTTGGTCTAGACAACAAAAGCCCATCTAATTAGAAACTGATATATACAATGATAACAAATGCTTAGTATGGAGATTACACGCTTTCACGATGAACTGAAAGATCTCTGCAGTCTCGAAGAATATTGACAAATCGCCTTAATTATTCACTGTTTGAATGTGGAACTTTATGATGATCTCAGGATCTGCAAAAAGAGAAATTGGCTGGTTTGTTAAATTCCGCAGCTGCTCCTGCAAACTAACCCGATGTACCTCAGCCCAATCTGGTTGGCACTCTCTGAGGGCAGGTACTAAAACCAGGAACATCTGACACCGGAACAACCCCAAAAAACCAGAATTTTGTTTTTTATATCTATATTAATTTTTTTAGAAATTTATTGGCATTTGACGGTACAGTATTTCTGGTGTTCCGGGGTGTTCCAGTGTTCAGGTATTCCTGGTTTTAGTACTGTACATGCCTTCTCTGAGAGAGAGAAATCTGTTATTGGCAAAGGACTTTCATAATTATGCGCTGTTAAAATCATGCAGTGATGAATATTCTGCCAAAGCTGACTGTGAACATTTTTACCAACGACTCCACATTATGGCACATTTTCACAGTAATTCAGAAGAATCTAGTGATCCAGAAATTCATCAAACACTGCAGCATGCCGCAGATACCACTTTTGCCTCTCTAAAGCCCAAGACTTCCAGCTTGACTTCACCCCCTGTTAGATTTGCGGCTTTGGATTATTGCATCAGAAAATTCAAAATTTGTTTGTCTGTTGGGCTGCTTGTTGAGAAAAAAAATTTTCACTGATGAGTACTATCCATACAGGTATTTCCCCTGGACAGGCACTATGGGGTGATAATGTCTCTCAGCAGATTAACACTATTGCGTCACATGATCAATTTAAACCAATCAGATTTGGAGGCAATTATATACTGATGAACTGGAACTTGTGATAGTTGATTTGGGCTTTGCCCTTATCAGCTATCACACATGATAGAAATCTCGAGATCATACAATCATGTAATCTAATTATTAAATAGCCCAACGTTTGAATTACTCTTGCAGACTACTTACTGTCTTCAAAGGTTGTGTTGTAAACTGGCTGACTCTCTGGGCCAGCTCCTATCACATTCCATGCCCTCACAGTAAACGAGTACTTCATGAAGATGGTGAGGTTTTTCACTTCAATGCTGGTGCTATTGTCAGATGTGTTACGGCTTTTTGATTGGCCAGACTGTGATCTGCAAGTTACAGTATACCACAGGATGAGACCATTCTGCTCCAAGGGCAGGGGAGGACTCCATTTAACTTGTATCGATGTTGATGAAAGGGTCCAGGCATGAACGTCTTGTGGAGGACCTGAGGGCTCTATGATGGGAAGGAAAAATGGTATTAATTTTTAATGTGAATTAACAACATGCCCAACTAGGTCAAGGTAAAGTCTGCATTCGAGCCTAAGTGGCTGATCAGGCCAGCACTTATCTCTGGTTTCCGCAGCATGAAGCGACTAGGAGTATTTCTACTCCCCCCTGGATGGGAGCTAGTCCATCGCAGGGTTACCCCCAGCAGTAAATTCGCAGGTGCCCATTTATACACCTGGGAGGCACTGTGAAAGTAAAGTTTCTTCCCACGAACACAACACAATGTTCCCGGCCAGGGCTCGAACCCGGATCGCTCGATCCGGAGACGAGCGCACTAACCATTAGGCCACTGCGCCTCCCACAACGCCCAACTAGAGCGGACTCTAAAAGAACAATTTAACTGACTGACTGGCTGGCAGAAAAAATGGACAGACAGACAGACTGACTGAGTGTCTGACTGACAAAATTGACTGACTGGCGTTAAGACTGACAGATGGTCCAACAGAATGGCTAACGAATGGCGAGATGGATGCATGGACCGACTGAGTGGCTGAAGGATGGATGGACGGACTGACTGACTGACTGACAGCCTGACTGACTAAAAATGAAACAATATTTTGCTGGCAATGAAACAACATTCAGGATAATGATTTCATTCAATAACCTGCTGGATGAGTGTTTTCCGTAGTGACTACAGGTTTGCTTGTCCAGTTGTACTTGACGTTAAATGACATAACAGTGAATGTATACATGACATACTCTTGCAAACCAGCCACTACATAAACAGTGTCCATTCCTTCATACACAAGCTGGTTTGCTTGTTCACCCTCTGTAGCCAGACGCATATGAAGCTTGTAGTGTATTATGCCATTTGGATGCAGTGCTTTTATCCAGGCAACTTTTATTGCTGTTGAGTTCACGCTCTTTGCTGTGACATTTCTTGGAGCTGATGGCACTGAAAACGAAATAACAGTTTTTCAGTTAATCTAGAACTGCAACTTTTTGAGTCAATGAGAGCTTCTTCTCATGTGATACATTGAACATGTTAGGTATAGTGGAATACAGGCAATTATGATCTTTCATTGAATGAGGTTTTCACACTTTCAGAGACCTTGATATGTATGTATAACAAAAACTAGTACAATTAAATAAACCTTTAAACCTTTATTGTAGGTCCAGCTGGGCATGTTTTTAAATGAAATATTACTTTTTTTCTGAAAAGCTCCAGTTAATTGGAATTGGTGCTTTAAAAATAATAACCGTCGACATCATCATTGTTATCATCAAATTTGTCGTCATCACTGTTGTGGTCATCATCATCATAATCATAATAATAATCATCATCTTCATTGACTCCCATTTTGTATGTCATATCTGCCCGTAAGGATTAACAGATTGAATAGTAGCAAATAAAATTATAGGAAATAAACCAACCGCAATTCTCAAAACGAAGGGTATTCTCATAAATTCACTTCACTCAGGAAAACACTAGAATACTCTCCTCCTCCATCCAACGTTTTGAACTCCTGATTACTCAAAATAATTATCATTTTCCTTTGGAGGCTCAAGGAACTGAAATTCCACTGTATAATGTCTTAACATGAATCTACAGTGTAATTTACCTGCTTGAAATGTTCTGTTGGTAACGCGATTACTGTCAGGGCCAATCCCAACACGATTAATAGCCCACACCACAAATGAGTAATTAGTGTATGCTTGCAGACCAGTAATTGGCAACACTGTAGTATTACTCGTCATGCTTAGAGCTACTGCTTGTGATGGATCATCGCTGTTCACTCTAATACCATAGTGTGTTATGACTCCATTCTGCTGATCTATGCTTAGAGGATGCCAGTACAGAATGATTGATGAAGATGAGCTGGTTATGGCATGCACATTCTGAGGAGGGCCAGATGGGGCTAAAGAAAGAGGAAATCAAGAAATAGACTGATTCAAAACATTTCTGTTTTCTGATCTAGGGCCTTTAGCCTAGGATGCTTGCCACCAGTCAAAACTGGCCAGCTTTACTGGTCCATTCACGAAGACGATCCCCTTATTAACCAGAGCTGTTCAGTCAGATCATTGACCCTTCTGATAAAGTTTTATTATTTTTTCCTATTTAATAGGAACTTCTCAAAAGAGAGGCCTATTCATTTTGAAATATATCAGTCTGGTTGGCCAGTCTTGACTAATGGTATGCGCCCCTAGTTTGACTAATTACAGTTGTAGCATTCAATTTCATGTTGCCCTTCCAGAACTTCTGACTCATTACAAAGATACCCATGTACATAATTTATACAATGTATGCGTGTGTAGTTCAGTAAAGCAACAGCAGGGGTTTCAAAACAAGGCGGCGGCTGCAGGAGTTCCACCGGCTACTTGATTATTATGCTGTCGGCTACTCTGGTAATAGCAATCAGCTTTTGACCAAAAAGCTCACCTACTCTACCAGTCGAGGACACCTACTTCAAAACATTTTGAAATCCCTGAACAGATGATCAATCTCACAGTTCTGGGTTCAAATCCCACCAAGGTTGTGAATAGGTTTGACCTTCAAGAGTGTGAAGATAGCAGATTTCTGGGAGAAATTTAATGAACAGATTCATGGATTTTGAAAATGCAGTGGATGATGAATCAGGTGAGAATTTCGGCTCAGATTCTGGATTCTCCATGTCAGGAAGTTTGGATCATGGAGGCATTTTGTTCATTTTATCTCCAGAGGAGAGCCAATTCTGCTTCTCAAATCAAGGCTGTGTTCTAAGAAAAATTCCAAGGTGCCCGAAGGTTCAAAACCATGAGATTCAGGGTGCCCACCACTAATGCTTAATGAAAAAGAATAGTTTATCTGGTCGCCTAAAGGCAGAAGTTATTCACCCGAGGTACACTGTACCTGGGCGCCCTTCACCTGCAAATTCCCAAAAATTAAAATTGTGCTTCTCGATATCTTAAGTGTGACATTTTGAACTTTAGTTGGAAACTGGCAAATTTCAGATTGATTCAAACAGTATGGTAATTGAGAATTTTTGTTTGGAGTTCAAGGAAATTTCCTTTCACTTGAATTATCATTATCGCCAAAATTCGTTGAGTTTTTCAAAATACAATAAGAACAATTTAACAACAACGGGCCTAAATTTGCGAGAATTACAACATCCTCATAACATGGCATTTTGGACTGAATGCCAGACATTATTCTTTCAACAATCAGAATAAGAAGGAAGAAACATAAAAGTAACCCAATCACTCGTGCTGCACTTAAAATTAAATCTTGCATACGCACAGGGGCATAATAATTATCTCATTTATGCCAGAGTACTTCACACATTCCAGCTAAAAAAACTAACCATCTTGCGCTGTAGTCTCCAAAATATTAACAGCAGCACTTGATACATTGTACTTCACATTGTATGCGACTATGCTGAAGTTGTACTGTGTGTATGGCTTCAAATTAGAGATGGAGTATTGAGTGCCATTTCCATCATACACTGTCTTGGGAGGCTCTGATCTCTTGTTGAATGACAGCCTGTATTTTATTTTGCCATTGAGGTTTACTGGTGGTGCCCAAGTAACAAGGATTGTTGTAGAGTCTATGCTCTTAGCAGAGAGATTTTGAGGTGATGAAGGCCCTGAAAGAACACGCACAATGTTAACAAAACAAGCAACCTGAGTGTACATGCATTTCTGATAATGGAGCTTGCAGAATGTGGCAAAATTTAATATGTAATGTTAATTAGGTTACACAAAACGATCAAGAGAGGTTTTGTTCTTCACATTTCCACATCTCAAGAAGAGAATTGAAAATAATTATGATGCACAGCGATTGGAAATATTTTTGACAAACTTGGATGTGGTCATGAAACACTCTCTCAAGTGTTTGATGTGTATGTACAAAATTATTAATGCTTAAGACGGAATCCATCAGGAAGTTGAGTAATATTTATTTAAGTTGGACAAAAATTGAGTACCAGAATAATTCAAATCATATTGCGTTATTTTTTACTCTTAATAAAAGGTAAAGATGTAAGCAATTATTTGTGATAACACCGACAACAATTTCTTATCAGAGCCCGAGAAAATGGATTTTAAAGATCACAAACTCTAGGCAAAATCTAACGTGTAGTCATTTTGTAAAATCGTCTTGAAGCGATTCAGAAGATATTTGAAGCAGTAACTCAAAAGTCTGCAATAAGGTGTAAATAATTTTGGTACAACAATTTCTTATTAGAGACTGAGAAAATGAATTTCAAAGCTCGCAAGCTATAGGAAAAATCTGACATCTTTTAAGCCATTTAGTTGAATTCAGTGGAACTTCAAAATTTGTTTTCGATGTTTGGTGTTGTTAGAAAAGATTTCTCTTGATAATATATTTGAAGTAGTAACACAAAAGCTTGCAACATGATGGAATGGATAAGCATAAAAACTACCAGAAATGGGAAGAACACAATATTTGGAATACTATCAATTTTAAGGGAGCCCTGTCAATTCCATTTGAGTGAGGCAATTATAATTATTTTGTATGACAGCACTTTGGAATAATTACCGTATTTAAAAAGTTAGTACCCAAAACCTGTGAATACTTAACAATTCTGACTTTTAAAAAATCTTAACAAACAAGAAAATGCACAAGAAAATACTCACGTCCTTCATCTGTTAGCTCTTCAACAGTTGCACGACTTCCCTCCCCTTTTCTTGTAAATGCACTGATATTGATCACATAAAGTGTGAAGGGATTTAGCGAGGTAAGGATGACTTGAGTTTGACGTACATTCTTTGTTCTTATTGACTCCAAGGAATCCTTCTCTGAATATTTTACCTTGCAAAGATAAACAAAAAAAAGCCGGAATGCCGAAACCCCACGAAATCTACGTGTACACAGAGCTAGTCCGATTTTTGACATGTATGCAGTATAATTATTATTAATAATACAGTAATTTTATCATTATTTTACCTATTCCTTCAGATATACTTGTTACTGTCAGTAAAGATTTAAAGATTTATTTATAAATTAAAATAATTCAAACCTAGAATTTCATAATATGTACACTTATTATATGACAGACTCTGTGAGCGGTCAAGATGAAACAAATCATGTGCTGTGATTGGCTACCCGAGTAGTTGAGATCGAGCCATCTCGACCACAGAGTCATTTTCTGTGTTTGGCGTCCTTCGGGTCATACCACAAATCCTCTATTGACCAAGCTTGTTCAGTCAAGATGGTTGGATATTGGCCTCGTTCTTTTTTTGCATGTTTATAGACCTCAACTTCATCTCCGTCCATAAACATGCAAAAAAAAAAGAACTTGGCCAATATCCCACCATCTTGACCTCACGCTTAGCCAGCAACCGATATTACACATGTATATGATCTCACTGACACTTAAAACCAGTTTAATTTGTAGACACCCAGGTAGAATCCATAGATTAAGGTTTCCAGCACATACCTGATACTTAACAAGGATACCGTTCATTTCTGCTGGCTCTGTCCAATTCACAGCAATTGAATTGGAATTTAAAGCCTTTGCCAACACTTGACGTGGCTGACTTGGAACTGAAAGATGACAGAAAAGGCTTTAAAAAATTAATGCTGCATTTAACAAGTGCATAAAGGGTATCAAAAGAATATCATTACATTTAGGATGCACGTACGCACCCTAATTTGCATATTATCCATGTGCCCCCAGCCCAGACTACTAGTTAGGAACTCAATTACCGCTGGTGCCCTGATACACTGTAACTCGTGCCTCCAGCAAAGGTTTATATTGATTTCATGAATGCCAGCTGTTTCTTATCAGCCAATACTCGATGATAGCCCTCATGAATTGCAGGTTACTCCCCAGGTTGCCCCAACGCACATTATTATTAATAATAAATGATCCCAGGGTGCTCTTTGCTTGTTATTTTATCTACAGTAACTGTATACAAATAAGCTACAGATTTTGTCAGAAAAATCTCTTCCAAGCACAGGCTAGAAAATTTAGATTTATTTAAAAATTTACATGCAACGATGCTCCTGCTTTGGTCTGCTCTGGTCAAGTCACAATTTTACAGCAAATCTTATGCTTTCTACCTACTGTACTGCAAGGTTAAATATTTTTTATTAACTATTAACTTATAAGTGTATTAATTTTGCAACTGTTAAAATTCTAGTGTATTGCTTTGTACTGAATAATAAAAAATAATTTATAGTTTAAAGCACATCAATAAAGGATATACATGTACGTGTACCACATGTATTAATAATAAAAAATGACGCTAGTTGTACTGTATGAGAGTATTACATGTAAGTGCCTATGAAGTAAAAATTGGTTTGCACATTTTTGTAGTATATTGTACCCTTATTCCAAAATGACAAATGAAATTCGGCGGAAAGGAAAGAAAAAAGCCGTTTTTTTGCTGCTTGAAGTACGTAAATAGGGGGTTCCGGAGACTGGGAATGAATTAAGTGGTGATGACGTAGTTAGTGGTTCCAGCGTGTTGTTTACACAGTTTCCTGTCGCTTTTGAGTGAACTTCTCCTAGTCAGAGGACTATAGCTTGAATTTTCAAGCTTGTATGTCTGATAGTAGCGATGAAATGCCTTCCTTGGCATCCATTTAGAACGATGAACAATCCTCAAGAAGCGATTCTTCGCTGGAAATTTAGATAGCTGGACATATCCAACGGACTTATGTGCGTTATGAGGATGAGCCGATTGCTCATGCAGGGTTGTTTTGTTGATTGCGTGATGCGTGCTCATGGCTCAGAAGTGGTTGCCTAGCACGTGATCAAAATCTGCCCCGATCAAATTTCTTTCCAGGATAAAAATAGCCGCGTTGGGAATGAAAACGCTGTGTTTTTTTTCTTAATTTTAGCAATTTTCTGCGAGCATTTTTCAGTTTCTCTGTACAAAACTTAACTCGACAACAATATATTAATCTAAAACTGTAGAAATTGTACGCGAAAACTGAGAAGTCGCATATTTCTACGGCGAAAACTAAGCCAGAATTTTTATGCTAAAATCCAGGTAAATCTCAGTTTTTGGCAAAAAATGCAAGTTGGGCGCCACCGCGCGAATGAAAAGTGTTATATTATTAAAAAGAAATGGATAAGTAAGTCATGAAAATACTTTCAGAGTTCCTGGAAGATGACTTAGAATAGTGTTTCTTTCAAATGAAGATGTTTTCTCTCGACTGAAACTATTTTTCATTCACCCAAATGAAAAAATATGCTCTCGCCGGCTTTTCAAAGTTGTGGAAATATTACAATATAATGACATAAACATGAAAGTGATCAGCACTAAGAGAACTACAGTCAAGATGGGCTTATTACATGTACATTAAAACACGCCTGTAGTTTGACTTCCATTCTTGGGTTCATGAATTATTAATGAGTTTGAAAACTTGGGAAAGCAGGGAAGTGCCCCGGGCAAGCAAAATTTGAGGGTTACTTGCCCAACCGGCAAGGTGGAATTCAAATATTTTTCGAGCCCTGACATGACATTTGTTCATTTGCCGTCAATCTGTTTATTAATTCGGGCTTCCGACATATTTTGCTTCACATTTATTTAGTTTCTAAAGGGCGCTATATGCTGTATTATTTGGAGGCTTCTTTTTCTTCAAACTGAAGTCATAACATTGTAGCCGCCATGCAGATGTATAGAGGTCAGACGTCTGAACAATTTTCCATTAGTAGTTTGACACCTCTGTAATGTTCAATTTGTTTCGTACGCTCGGTTTGTTTTGGCTCATATTTGCAAGATATGTTTAAGTTCTCATAACTTCGCTATCGAAGGGCAGGGTAAGACTTTCCGTGAATATGTCGATAGCTTGCATTTACTGTTTGTGACGCCGGGCCCGGCTATTAATAATTTTACCATAACTGCAGAAATTCTCGCGTGCCCATTGGCTAACATTCGCGGTACAAATATTCATCGAAACACAAAAGAGCAAAAGCCTGGGTTCCAGGTTGCACGCGCGTTGAAAACTTTCAAAAACAGATTCAATCGCTCAAACTGTTTACAGTCTTTGGTGCTATTAGTTCTCAGAAATAACCAACAAATTGAATCCAAAGGGACTCCTTTAAAGGGGAGATCATCAAATTCGTTTTCAAGATGAATATGGATCGGGATTGAATTAATCTGTGAAGGGAAAACTCCAAAGTTTGACTGAAACTTGTTGAAGAGATCGTTTATTTTTGCCGTGTTCTGCCGTGGCACCACGAGTGGACTGAACTTTGTATTAATTCATCTGGTTTTCGAGAATTTCCGAATGGAATAAAGGCTAGTTGTTAAAATTCTGTTTCTGCATATTGGTTTTGCGTTACAGTACTTTACAAAATTTGACGTTTGTGATTCTGTAGGTTTCGAATCGTTTCGAGAATTTCAATTCAGGTTCGCTCGCACTTTTCGTGGAAGTGAGTCTTCGGTTAATCATTTTGGCTTTGTTTTGTTATGGTAAAAAACAAATAGACATGAGCTTGTTGTGGTACGGTCCTGTAATCGACCACTTATTTCTTCATCACATTGTCAAATTTGTGTGTTCAGCCAACACCAAATTTGACAATCGTGGTCGATTACAGGACATACTACAAAACGCTCACGTCTATTTGTATAATTGATACTGTTGCAAGATGTGGTTTATTGTCACGGATATTTGTCTTAGTCCGGCTTCTCTGGAAACTGCTGTAGCTCCACTTTCGAGAAAGCCATTCTGTGTCGTAGAGGGCATGTTTCTTGCATTAATTTTATCGAGTGTTTAGTCTTCTGAGCTCGGTGTTTGGGTTTTAACCTCCTAATTTGTTCATTGTATTTTCTTGTTGGCACCACATGATTCAATTGTAGATTAATTTTATATTTACCACGCGCAAATCTGTTGAATGTGTTGCGTGTTGGGCATGCCACTATTTCAGAATATGTTTCCACTTTCAATGACAAAATTAATCTCGATTGTTTTCTGAAAAGAAATCAACTTTTGTGACTAAACAATTAGATGTGTGCGTGTTTCACACCGGCACGTATACATGTAATTCACATAGCACAGGATTTTAAATAATAAACTTCACTTACTCTTCGCCGCTTTCGTTATATCTTCGGTACATCCGAATTTTTTGGATGGAACTGAACCCTTAATGAGACGTTTTCCAATTCCACGGCTTC
>OX393566.1:6485057-6532557 GCA_947652115.1 Blastomussa wellsi | reverse complement strand
AAGTTTTCCCACATTGCATCTCATATGAAATCAGTACTAACATATTTTGCCTCGTCCTTCTGTTCTGAATTCGCTTGATGTTGTAAAATTAGTGATTTAGAAACGACTTGAGTATTTAACGAGGTGTTAGAAGTTTAAATTTAGCTAATTCTGACCAAAAATCGTTATGAACTCCATGATACTTCCCCTTTAAACCTAAAAGCATGGTATTTTTATTGTGAAAGGATCATTGTTCTTCAGACATTTTTATAATCATGTGACTTAATTAACAATTATGTAAACCACAGAACTCCACTGTGAGTAAAAATCACCCTCTTCACTGTACATTTTATCTAATAAAAAAATAAAATTTTGCATTGTAATTAAAGATAAACAATGATTAGCAATTATTTTAATTTGTCACAAGAATGCATTGATTCATCAAATACTGTTCAAAAAATAATTAACTCATTTTCATAATTATTTATACCTGGTCCATTAGTTATGAATTTAATTAATCGATGCAAGCTGAATTGGCGGTGAACAAACAGAAATTTGTACCAGCAAGTTTCAAGATATCAGAAAAACAAAAATCGGTATAAACTCTGTGATGAGAGGAATTATAAAACAGGGAAAACCAGTTCCCAGAGAATACTTTTGATGACACTGATTTGTACGAACAACCCGCCTTGAAAAGACTGCTCCCGATACGATGGTGCTTTCAATTTTACCCAGCTGCACGGACCAAATATTTAGCAAACAAAAACATGTACTTTCATTTTTCGAGCCAAACAGATAATCCTTATCATCTATAAAAGTTGGTTTAACTTTAAAGGTGAAAAAGTGATCGCCCCTATTTCCAATCATTCATCGACAGCTCAAGTGCTTCGCAATATTGACACATATTGTGGGGCTGCGAACTACGTGAAATCGTCCTTTGAAAGTTCATTGGTCAAGGAGATAAAAGCTGCAAGGCATTTTCCTTGGTAGACAAAGAAACCTATCTGCATTTGAAGACCGCAAATTTGAGACGCAATAGCCATACGAAAACGGCTTACCTAAACATGACATTTTCAAGAGCGTGTATAAAACAACCACGGCACATTCCATGAGGGAACTCGATGTCTTCCAAAGCATTTCGTTAGATTAGCTTTCAACCACGCGAACTAAATGAAAGTCGGGACTAACTGTACTTGCTGTTCTCCAGTGTCGACTAGATCCATTTCTATCGATCACGAAGGTTTCCAGCGCCTTTCATTGCAGACATTTTCGGCAGCAGCGACTGTCGGAGATTTCACATTTTTCAGGAAGTCGGTACCATTCCCCTCGGCGAGCAATCGCTCAAGCATACTTCCGGTTATTAGTTCCAGCTCGAGACAGAAAATGTTGTGCCTTGTCATAAAGAAAATAGAAGGCCCTAAATTAAAATCTTGCTTAACATCATCCCCAGAGTTTCATGCTTGAAAGCGGACACTTCTCAGCGCTAGAGAAAATTCTGAGCGCGATTATTTCGGCCATTATAAGACCCTCCAAACCCTCATGAACTTATCAGTGACTGATTTGCCCGGAGCATTTCTAATTAAATAGGCAATGGATGTAAAAAATTTCCATAAACTTTCAGCGAAAAGAGAAGATACATGTTCAGCTGTTTGTATCTGAATCAGGGATTCAAGGAGAAGATAAAAGGTACTCCGGAAACCGTCTTCCCTCATCTAACGGCATCTAAGCAAGCTAGAGCTTCTAAGCAAACGTAGCGCGAAGACCCAAATACTAGCCTGCGTGGCAGGCGTCCGAAGGGGAGGGAGATGGGGGAAAAACTTCGCGTCGCCTCGCGCGCTGGTTTTTTCCCCCATCTCCCTCCCCTTCGGACGACTGCCACGCAGGCTACCCAAATACCAGCTGCTAAGCAGAATATAGCAATCCACGGACTGACGCACGAAAAAAAAAATATATAGAGAGAGGATTTTCCTTCTGATAATACAGTGTGGGGTTTAGCCCGAATATCTTTTTTTTGTTGTTGTTTTACAGCGGGCCCCCAATTTATCTCAGGGTTTGAAAGGAAATAAAAATAAAAATAACTGTTTTATAACACGGTACCTGCCCCCTCTCCATGGGCGTACGATCGTGGTCATCTTTATTAATTTTGTTTGGGCTTTGAGAATTTACAGAGACGGGAAAGGGAAGTGGATTCTATGTTTGGCTCTGTTTGTTTAAGCGCATGTCTGAAGCATGCAGTCGGAAACTGAAAACAATGCCTTGCAATATAACTGAGAGACGAACTACAATAGAACTAAAAATAACATGATCAGGATATAGACACAGCGATTTTTGATTGAGTGCCGTAAAATCACTCAGTGGACTGAAGTAACCAAAACTCGATCAAAGCCAACACAGGCAGATGCCACGATTATTTTTATTACTTCTGATTGGTTGAAGAGACGGCGCGAGTGAAAGAACGCTTTGTATGGCGAATCCTTTGTTTGGCGATAGAAGAGGCTCGATTTCGCTTTACATATACTTTGTAAGATCAAACTGCACGTATTCCTTGTCTTATGTTAATTATATTCAATGTTTGGTGCGCATAGTTTCAGCAAAGTCAGACTTGAACACCGACGTCTGACTACCGAGTAAGGCGAAAGACTCTTGTCAACCGACATTTAAACTATTTCTGTTCTCGTTGAGGAGATAAAACAATTAGAGGCGCATTTATAATATATTTTTTAACTCGTTACCTTTGCACTGAAGGACCGTATCCTGTAACAGTAAATAACCTGTCTGAATCGATATCCCGTTTTGGCCAGTTTTATTTTAGGAATACATACTATCAACACAGTCGGCATATCACAATAAAACTTCCCGGTCTGATACGAGAGTACCTCCCGGCCGGACCTCGCACTGAGGGATCGTATCTTGTAACCGCAAATAACCTGTTTTAGTCTGAAAACGACATCCCGTTTTGGCCAATTTTATTCCAGGAATCCATTACCAACACAGTCGGCATATCACAATTAAATTTCCCGGTCAGATACGAGGGTACCTCCTGCTCGTGTAAGGGGAGGCCCCGCCTGAAAGGGTATAACTCAAGGGCGTAGCCAAGATTTTTCAAAAAGGAGGTGGGGGGGGGGGGGTAACACTGTGTCACAACCAGGGTACTCACTAGATTGTCATGTCGCCGTGCAGCTCGTTGATCGTTGAGCTTTATTGGCTGTATTAAAAGTGATTAGTTTGACTTTACAATAGCAATTGATACAAAGAATACCCATGTTCAGTTTTTGGTGGGAGCCGCTTTCTCGGCCGTTCTACACTATGTTGTGAACTTCAGTTAGGTTGTATTTCTGTTAGTTCCACTCAACCAAGGCCATCGTATAACAGGTATAACGGGGTATAACACACGACACAGGCTTCCCAATAGTCTAGTCTAGTTCTAAGCTTTAAAATGATACCATGAATAGTTTCCCACCCAAGGAGTGCAGCTAACTCTAAAAAATGGGTTTGGCCACTAGACTACAAGCTATCACTGTGAACCATTCAAACAACATGGCTTCAAAATAATTATAAGGGTCTGTATGGGAATTCCAACAGTGCATTCATGGAGGTTGTTAGACATGAAAAATAAAAAAAAAATAAAAAAGACTATAAGCGATTCCTTAGATCGGTGAAATAACAACACCATAAGTAAGCAACACAATCTGCAGGCCCGTAGGGATGGGGGGCGACGGGTGCGACCGCAACCCCCCCCCCCCCCCATCCCCACGAACCTTGGAAGTCCACTCTGTGAAAAACAATTATCAAAGTAAATAATAGAAAACAAATAAAGGGAAATGGTATTTCTGTACTTTGACTATTTACATTTAATTCTTTGGGTTGAAGGTACACCATTTGTATATGTTGGACCAAATTGTTTGATTCTAGGTTAATTTCAACAATACATTTAATTTTACCTAATGTCCTTCAATGTCCAACCGTTCGAAGTGCCATTAATATTCCCAGGCGCGTTGTTACCTTCACGAGGGGGGTGAATAGGTTCGCGGATCAACGGATTTAGCCTTAAAAAGCACACGGATTGCGGATTTCATCGAAAAATTAAGCGGATTCGCGGATTTCGAAAATGCAGTGGATCGCGGATTAGCTGATAATTTGAACTCGGATTCCGGACTCTGTATGCCATACAGCTCGGATCGTGTCCGTGGCGTATCTTCAGTCGCGTATCTTCGGTCACAGTGTTCTCGTTTTGTCCATTTTCTGTTTGGACGAGACCCAAACCATCGCTTTACAATAGGACTGCCGCAAAAAGAAGCAAATGCAATGAAACGAAACCACTTGAAAAATTGCCATCAAAACAACATCTATACCGTCCTTTCAGTGAAACTGTTGCACAGAAAGTTTTCAAGGAATGTGGACGCGGATTTGAACGAAAATAGTGGCGGATTTACGGATTTGGTCAAAAAATAGCACGGATTGGCGGATTCGCGTACCCCTATTCACCCCCCTCCTTCACTTTAACCTGCCTTGTTTCCTAACAAACTGCCTTCAAAACGTACGAAATGCTGTCTCAGATAACCTATTTTTTAAAAGTTCCTGGGGGAGGATATCCCCCAGCTGATGGAAATACCGTGTATAAATAAAGTTATCTTATCTTATCTTACGTTCTCGCGCCTGCGGCGCTCATACGCACCCCCCCCCCCCCCCCCCCCCCATGAAAAATCCTGGCTACGGGCCTGCACATTAACGGAATGAGGTAAGTCTTGCTTGTTTAATGACAATTTTAACGTATAACTACCTCCACGAATCCATTCTCGGCACAAACCCTTATAACTTGAAGCCATGTTGTTTGTTGATTCACAGAGTGTGAGCAACCTCGAGAAGGAGAGGACCCTGGGAATGAGGTTGAGAGATCAAGAGAGTACAAGGATTAATACGTCACGTGAACAGCACGAGGGTCCGATATGCCGTTTAGCATGCATTATTCGACGATTCTTTGATCTTCCCCTCATGAAACTAGCAAAGTTTGGCATTGAATATTGCATTTTGTTAAAGTGCTTCTAAGCAACGTACCGGTACTTCTAAAATACTCTACTTTAACCCCGCAATCCTATAAGAGTTTCGCTAAACGCATATTTTTCGCAAGTGCAGGTAAATACGCTTTGACAAAAGCCGTCACAAAATGGCTTTTACTTTTCACTTAAGCCCTGAGCAAACAACGTTCAGTTCCGAAAGTTTGACTGACATTCTGTGGCATCTTTGACCTAAAAGACAAACCGAGATAAAAAATATCCTTTTAAGTCTTTAGACATACTCAGTGTAGAGTCACTAAAATTGTCTAAAATCACACAAAGAATTACGCCCACAGCTAGGATCCTAATGGCTTAATAGAAATCCATCGCTATTTTCTGTAACAGCGTAAGATTTGTTTAGATGTGGGACAGCTTATCATCTGCATGCCTGCTTCACTACAGCATGCAAATAAGCTACTGGCGAAACAGAACGTACTTTGTCAATAGAGTATTTAGTTTTGAAATGAGAGTCTTAATTGTTTTGTGTCGCTGCTACTGGCATATTAGATGAAAACAGTTAAAGACACCGAGAAATTTGACTGTAGTCTTCACTTATTAAGGCTGCCCAGCAAAGTAACGATTGCAAGGGCAAACTGAACTGATTTAAAAGACTGACACCAGTCAATTCGGAAAAGGGACAGCTATTTAAGACGTTGTTCAGTTTGAATTTAAAAGGTAAGTAGATCGTTCGCATGGTATTCATTAAGGAGCCTTGGAAGTTAGCCGGCCCGCTATGAACATTCCAATGTGTTATGTCGGATATATTGTAAAGAATCGGCGATTTGCTTTACGCTGTTGCAAATTTTCCAGAACAGTTGAAGGTCTTCGCATATCGTTAAGACATGTTAAGAATCCATGGAAGCTTCTAAATCTACTACACTATACCTTGATCTCTTTCATGATCAGTGGGCCCTTTGCACAACCCAGTCACATAGTACAAAATAACGCTTTGCTCGCAGGCAAACTACGCTCTGAGCTGCTCTGGGACATGAAGTAGCTTTGCTTTGGATGTCCCAGTGCCCACAAGCAAAGTGTTATTTTGCACCATGTGAATGGGTCATGCAAAGGACCTGTTACTGGACGTACGATTCAGGTGACGATTAGGGTTCGAAACGTGAAGATTTAAATGGCTCAATGGCGATCGTATTAACCGGTTTCCTCCACTAAATCACCACAGCATAAAAATTAACCTGAATACATTGAAAACGACCTTAGTTTCTTCACTGATATACTGGAATAGATATACGAGATACATTAATAACAATAATTTGTGTTAGAATTACACCCATGTGATATTACATATTTAAAATTCCATTAAGCTTAAAACTATTTACTTTTTTTGTTCGGCTTCGACTAAATCCAAGAAACTAAAGTACGTTTCAGTTGATGTTTAAACCTGACGTTTTTAAATATAGAATGTAAACATTTTCTCAGCCACTACTGTCAACGTTCAAATTGTCAAATTGTTACGGTATGTTTGTCATGCGAAGTCTATGACGTCAAGGCTTCTTGAGAAAACTGTAACTGTAACCTGCCTCGCCTGCCCCGCCTCGCCTCCAGCAAAGCGCACAAAAACGACACAAAAAAAAAACGAAACAAAACCAAACCAAAACAACTACAAATACAAACAAACAAGGGAACACACAAAAAAACGTTCAGAAAGAGCACGAAGCGATTTTCTTGTTTAGTCGGAGACTGGGAACGGAAACTGTTCGCATCGAATATAACGGGGAAAAACAATTTCAAACGTCAATTTTCAAAAATTTGAGGTGGCTCTGAAACTGTTCCTATATTTTTTTTTAACTTTACAAAGTTTCATCTTAGTGCGCTGATCAAGCTTCAAAATAAAAAAAAATGGAGGTTACGGCCAGGAGTTTGTTCTTGAGTTATACCGAAGAACTTAAAGCTAAAATTCCGGGGCCTTTTTAACAAGTTATTCTGTTGTTATAGTAACCAGTAATGACACGGGTAACCTGTTCACAAATAACTGGGTATTTATTTGATACCATTACTGTGCCATTAAGTGATGAAGAGCTGTAGCAACGTATAGCAGCTGGAATGTACTGGAGACAATTAAGAGCCACCTTAAATTTTTAAGTGAAGAAAAGGATCTTATTTGCTAGTTACAAGTATGATAAACAAAATTTCTTATTTCGAATTATCCCACTGTCACTTTGCTAGGCAAATTAATTCATATTTAAGGAAAATTAAATGAAATAAATCGAGATCAGTTGTTAAAGAGTGACAATACAGAATGTAAATTACTAATACTATTTTCAACAACTTACAAATGAACAATTACTCACCAACACGTTTATTTTTCAGCATTCATGAAAGCAAGATGTGTCATGAAGATTTCAAGCTACGAGAGTCCTTGGTATTATTACAGTAGGCCTGTCCACACACCTCCGATCCACAACAACTCAGAATCGCAAGAGAAACAATGGCGCTTATCAAAAAGAAGAGGGGATTGGTTTTTGCAATGCTAGTAATCTTTGGCTCGTGTGTTTACACCGGAACTTTTTTCTACCTCAATGTACTCGAGAAGTCGGAAGGTATGTCAAACTGCAGTCAGATCACATCTCGTGTTATTGCCATTTTCATGCAGTTGTTCCAAAAGTAAATTTCCGCTAGCGCTTAAAAGCTGAGGAAGACGACGTTGAGATGAATTCTCGCTGTCTATTCTGATTCATAGAGCGCGTCATTTATGTTTTTCACCTAATAAACGATACGCATTATCAACCTAGTTGATAAAACAAAATTATATTGTTATACTTCCCGCCGACGCAGCACCACAGTTTCTTTAGAAACTTACCCTCTCTATTACTGTATGACAGGTGACCAATGCGTACTGAAATATAAGCCGAAAGTGTTGTATGGATGCGAGATTATGTAAGCTAAATATATATCTTTTTTCGTTTGAAAAGCTACAGTAAGGTTAGAAATCAACCTGTTGTTGATCTTTGACCGTCTTTTTTAGCTTTTTGAGGCCACTCAACGGTCTACCACATACCAGCATGTGTAGATTTTCAAAGGAAAAAATAATATATTTTTAGCTGAAAATGTTTCACATATATCCATACAAACTCTGGCTACGCTTTGGTCTTTTGGTACTGTATAGCATCCCATATGGTGCCATGCTCGCAAAAATCGACTTAATAAATTTAGGCTATACAAGCGGCACGAAAGTATTTAATATGTTCATAAACTATTGAATTCTTTAAAAAGAGACAGACTACCCTTGGAAGATTACTTGAATATAATAGATAAATGTTTGCCCAGCTGAAGTGCTTTCATGAGAAACTATCGAAGGACGCCCTAGAAATAAAAAAAATTAATAATCAAAATATATATGTTAATTAAGTAAGCAAGTAACTCTTAATAAAATTTTGTCAGATGGTGAGGTCCGGACAAATGGAAGGGTAATTACAGCTCTGTGGCCTGGTTTTAGCTTAATTGTATATATTCTTGTGTAGGATGAATTGTCTTTTCATTTGTATGTTTCCTGAAATGTCGAATGTTATTTTGTTTGTTTTTTTTTTTTATAGAGATTACGCAGTATGAAGGCAGAGTAAAACAGATTTTCGTAACTTCTGTACAAGCGCCGGCAACATTTGTGGATGAAAAGCGCAGGAGGACTGGTATCGAATTTGCTGGAAATATAGAACACGTGAGAGAACTGGTGACAAGAGATGAAGACAGCAATGCTCTTGTTAACGCGGTATTGCATAAACGCAGCAAGCCCGGGGGAACACTGTTTCAAACAAATGATCCACAATTTCAACAAATTCATCAAAAGAAAAGAACATTCAAAGCCTCGGCCAAAGTGTTTGTAGAAAGAAGCAAAGGCATTGAAGTCACATCAAGAAGCAAAACAATTTTAGGGACTGTCAGAACACCAAGCAATAAACTCAGGGATTACCAAAAACAAATTGAAAAATTGCTTGACCTTATAAGTAGCGACAATTACTTTCCGGTAGATACGATTTGCCCTTACTTAGGATTAAGAAAAGAGCCTTATATAAGGCTTAAACACAGCCTTCCAAAAAACAAATATTGCGTTCGACGACAGCCATCTTTGGAAGACTGTGAAAAAGCGTCGCGAGATTACGAAGCCGAAAGTCCACCTGAGAGATGCATCGAGCAAACAGAAAAAGATTTGTGTGTCATTACTGATAAATGGCGCTCAAGCAAAAATGACAAAGTAAAGATTCGTTGTGACATTGGTAGATGTGGAAAGAATCCTGTTTACGTGGTAAGCCTGGACAAAGCATCTGGAGAACTTCAGGAACAAAAGAATTGGCGAAGGTTTGCTTCCAAAACAGAAATCGAAGACAACCTTTCTTCAATTGTCAGCCAGAATTCTGGAAATGGTTTTAATTTCTGTTTCATTCAGTGTCTTAGAAATAACACCGCTCAGGTCATCAGGACTGTTTTAGGCTTTCCACCAGTTCTGCGAGTGGCCAGTTCCATTACCACGAAGACAACAAATTTGAACATGAATGTGGTGGTCCTAAGCTCCGTTTCTCGAGCTCATTTCTATCGTTCGTTTCCCGAAACTGTTGCAACTCTACGAAACATTGTTTATGACAACTCGATAACTTCATCCGCGTTAGATTTTGAGCTCTTTCAGAGCCTTGGACTAGATACGGCAAATAATATACAAGCTATTTTGTCAGGAAAAGATGGAAAATCTTCTACCCAATCATCTGGAATTTCAAGTTTGTTTGGAAAATTGAAAAAGATAGGATACCAAACTATATTTCAAGCTGATCAATGTTGGTCTGAAGATGGCATGCAAACAAAGGTGGAAACGAATGATACTCGAATGAAATTTAAGAGACAACGGAAATACCTTCAAGCTATTTCAACAAAACATATTGATGACACTGGAATGGCATATTTGGCTTGTGAAATGTTAACACGAAACAATGTTCCAGCTAACCAACTCGATAGCAACTCCCCGAAAGCGTCTTGTTTGAATGGCCGCTCTTTGTTTGCTTATATCTTCGATTACATTGTCAAAGTTCGGCGTGTGCAAAAAGCTTCCAAGACTAAGACACCATTCTTCTCGTACACTAATCTAACATTGACAAGAGAGAAGTTAAGAGCTGGAATTACACAAATCGACAAAGAATTATCAACGTTTTTGAACAGCATGATAAATGATGAACATACTGTAACTGTAGTAACGTCAGACCATGGTCCAACCACAACTAAGTACTCTGTGGATTCCATTCAAGGTAGATATGAAATTTACGATCCGATTCTGTTTATGATTGTTCCCAAAGGCGTAGCTCAAAAGTTTGGAAAGCAGCGGATGGAAGCTTTAATGAAAAATCAGCATCGACTGATATCGCTGGCTAATCTTCACAACACTCTTGTTTCTGTCGGTAGTCTGCAAGGGAATAATTCAGCAAAACAAACTCATGAGGATCTATTAGCGGAAATACCTGAAAATCGAACATGCGCAGAGATTGGGATCGAAGCGGACACCCTATGCAAGTGTCAAGGATGGGAAACATGGTTCCCGGATAATGATCCAAGATTCACATGGATCGCTGAGTTTGCCTTGGGGAAACTGAATAACAAACTACAAGACTCGTCGCAAAAGTTATTACATTTGAAAGGAGTGGGTGATGTATGCCAGCGACTCGTAGCGTACGCCTTTGAAAAGATTTATCATAACAAGCAATACGACACACTTGTTCTTTCACTGGACTTAATCGTGCATCCGGGAAGACTGGTTTTTCAAACCCAAGTTCGACTTCACAAACATTTTCTTCAAGAGGCTAACCAAACAATTTATCCACTTTTAATAAAGGAAGATCTGATTAAAGTCCTTCGCTTTCGAAAAGGCGGCCTTTCTCAAGAATTTTCAACCCTTTCTGATCACGATGCCCATATGAAACTATGCGTTGATGACTTCCACGCGTTAAAAAACAGCACGCAAACAAGAAGACCTATTCAAGCAGGGGCGCGTAGAAAATATAAAGAATACTTCTCAGAAATGGCGCACCGTGCCAAACAGTTTGGTTCTCAACCAAGAATTCAAGTACTTGATCGGCGTGCTAAATGCCTGTTGCTGATTACAAGGGCGCATTCAGGCGATACACTGGCTTTTGAAGCTACAAACCTATGTAGAGACAGGACCTTCGTCATGAAATTAGACATGATCAACAGAGGTGAAGAGCGCCCTTTTCTAACAGTGCACCTTCCAGTGATCGTTCAACTTGCACCCGAGTCTTCTCGGTTTTTGCTTAGTGCGTATCAGCCACGTGGAGTTATAAATTTGAAGCCAAAAGTAGCATTCAAGGTCGTTTAGGAGACAGTCTTAATTACCTCTTAGGCTATACTAGTAGAACTCCCTTCAGTAATAATTAATTATAGTTGGGTTCAACATTTGTCACCATTTTGGATGACAGTCTGCTCTGACTAACAGTTAGTACTATCAAAATCACTAGAGTGGTAAAATGCAGTCGCTAAATGTCGTCTCGCACTGCGCCAATCTCGATCACGTGAGTTAAAAAATTTTATCACGTGGACACTGTTTATTTATCGAAAAGCAAACAGAAAGCTTCAGGACTTTCGGATACCCTTTGCTGCAAAACAGTATGAAATCCATTGAAATGAAACAAAACCTGCCTTTCTTTCATCCTGAATACATCCCGTGAGTTTTCCGACTCTGTTTGCTTGATAGCGTCATTATTGTTGTGACAAATTCTGGAAAAACGATGTTCACATGACCATGAAGCGACCGTTAAAATCACATCATCGCTGACAGGACGGTCGCAAACACAAAACCACGTGACAATTTTTTCAGATCACGGGTTAAGAATCGAACTGCTTAGAATTCAAATTTCTAACCGCAGTTTTACCACTCTAGTGATTTTGATAGTAATTTTGCTTGGGTGTGCTCTCAAGTGATTTTAATCAACGATTCCAGTCTGTTTCTTTATTCAGTTGCGATTCGTGCTTCACAGAGCCTACAGAGAGCCCTCTTTTCGGTCTGTCTAAAGAGTGTCGTCCTTAGAGCCATGCTTTACACATAGGAATGTAGAATGACCCTCTGTCGCCCTTTGTGCCACAGTATGGCAGCCTGTCTGCTAATAGGTCAAATCCGTGAACCTTTTTAAAACTATCGAGATGATTTCGTTTTTAAGTTATGTTTTTATTTTCTAATACAAGATAGAATCCTTCTTTCCGAGGTAACGTTTAGACAATACTTGGCCTCTTAATGAAAGCGTTAACTGTTAAGGTCTTCTGTAAACAGGCGCGAACTTTCAGACAAGCGAGGTCAAAATCTGGGAAAATAAAACTATAACACATTTTATACCCTGCCAATTAAAATATTAGGTATTTCCCCAATTAGAGCGCACGTAAAATCTATTCAAAATTATTAAAAATTACATTTGGCATTGCTTTGTGCAAGAGGGGTAGCACCTGCCCGCGGAATCTTTATTACAATTTGAGATGAGATGAAAACTAAGTGAATATTAATCGAAAAATGAAAATTAAAAGGATCTTCAGTAGTCATCGACAAGCAATGACAATTTTAGAGAATACATTAGTTACTTTAAGATAGTTTTAAAAGTGCTTAGAAACGAAAAGTTCAAATCACGGTACAAGTATCAATTAGCCTCAGCGTTGTTTCAAATTCCCTTAATCCACTCTTCCATTACCGCGCACGCTAATATATGCGTAGAAAACATTTATTACTTCCAGGATCGCCAGAAGTTCATCTTGACTTGAGTTGATGTTCAGAAACTTTGACAGTCGTCCTCGTAAATGCCGCTGGAAATATATGGACCTTGATCGTCAACTCGCAATCACAAAAACAAAATCAAATGAACAATGAACACCATGTTAATGTATAAATTTTAATAGCTCTATTGAACTGGCAATACAAGAACAGAATCTTTGGTGGTACCTGCTTTAAACCTGTCTTTTTCATTGGCAAACCAGCGAATCCTCCAGCGGGATTCCACAGGTGTAAAAGTCACAACAGAATCAATTTCGGAATTTGAAAATATCGTGATAGCGCTTTGTTTGTTTGGTTAAAATTTTCTTAACCAGTTTGGATTGCGTCAAGATTTAAAAGACAAAATGTAGGACAATTTATAAACAAGCAATTTATAAATATTGCCGGAGCTTCAGATCGGTGGAAAACGATCTGAGAACTCCTTAACACGTTCAAGATGCCTGTGCTCGTTTTACGGAGTAAAAAGGTATGAGTCGCTGTAACCTGATTTTGGCAATTTGGGGCGTCCCTTTGTTGTTAGCAATGGGCAATTATTTAGTTTGACTCGTTTATTGCCCCATGTTATAAGAAGTATAGATGATAATACTGTGTTATGATGTTACTTAACGGATTATTTCGAGGGCGCGCGTGCGTTGGACATTAAGGTGCCCCAACGACGTGCGTGGCCAACAAGCACGAGTGGACTGGCGGTTGTTTCAGGGATTACCACGAAATATCCACAAATCTTAGTAATTTTATTTCGCAAAATAAACCGGAAGACGACTGTTGTCGACCAATTCGGCCATGAGACAGCACGTACAATTTTATTTATTTTTAAGTTAAGAAGCGTAAACGTTTTTCTCTTATCCCACGTGCGAGTTTGTTCGATTGGCGAACAGAAAAAAAATGGTGAACCAATAAGATTCGCGGAGCAAGGCTATTAACACTGATATTTTCTTAGCTGTGTTCTATTGGAAATCTGTTAATCCGATTAGTTCTCCCAATGTAACGTTTTCTATTAACAATTAGACTATGAGCTCGAGATATTTACATGCATCGAGAGCAAATAATCTAATTGTACATTAGTACACTGAAAACGTTTCACAACGGGAAGAAGCGGCTGCCACTTCGTTGGCGGCCTCTACTCAGCGAAGCCAATCACTGAACAGCATTCGTGATAGAATGCTAGTAGATTAATACTAAACGCTAATAGAAAACGATCCCGCACAAGCTGCTCTTTGAAGGCACGATTTTTTCTGACTTTTGGTTTGAAGGTACATAAAATAGAAGATTTTGGAATAAAATCCTTTCGAGTTTCTGCTAAATTAAACAGTGAAGGTTATTCGACTTCACTTTCTATGAGCGCAGCTCAAGTCGACTAGACCTCGTTGAGTATTTTCTCATGGATTAAACCTTAGGCTCTCCACTTTCCAAGTAATCAGTGCAATTAATGCAGTAACTGGTTTGAACCTGGGGGTAACAGTCGATTGCGTAGTTTGATCGTCCGAGTGAGGGTAGTCCTTAGAAGGACTGTTGTCGATGACAGTGACTGACGTTTCGAAAGCCTGGGCGGGAGTCATCATCAGAGTCATGCAAAGGGTTGTTTGTCAGTCGAATGTTATAAGTCTGGTTGGTGAAAACTGATTGGTCAGAATTGCCGTGATGTTATTGGCTGCAAGATTCAAGTAGTTGATGTCGTCAGTCGTGATTGGTCGGTTTCGATCCGTCAATCACTGTTATCGACAACAGTCCTCACATGGACAATCAAACTACACGATCTAATACAATTATTGCAATATAATGCGAAAGGCCTCTGTAATAAGCTGCCCATTTTCTATCATTTGATACTACTCTTTCAAAATTTATTTAATTTAAACCCATTTTCATATATGAGAGCGTTATTCTAAGAATTCTGCGAGAGAAATTGTGGTGTAATTGCACAGTCCATACTTGATCTATCCTCGCACCAATCGTTTTGTTTCTATGGTTATTTTGTAAGCCCTTTTAAAACTTGATTCTGAACTGGATAAACAGGTCTCTCCGGTTTTAAGCTCTGATATTGGATAATGACTTCACGTACTGATTCATTGCGTACTCAACATGTCTTTTCATACAGATTTTCATTCTCCTCGTAATTGTTGCAGCCGTTGGAATTTATGTCTGGACCACGAGAACGTACGTGAAAGATTTCACTCTGTTAGCAGCAGAACGTGCTATTCCGACAGGTAATTCAGTGCCAGCAATTTTCACTGTTCTTAGCACCATGAGGAGCGAAATTTGGACAAATATTAAGGGTAGCTACAGTATTGGTAGTTTTACTCAAAGTTACAAAATCTGGTTACTGTGCCAGTATTAAGCATTCATAAAAGTCTTCTTGCATTAGTGTGTCCTTAAAGGGCATCTCCACTCTTTCGACAAGTTGACGTTGACTTGTTTGAAATAATACCTGAATTTCAAATTTCGCCGGATAAGCGCGCCACCATTTTGGATTTGATGACGTGTTGTGGTTGCCCCATTGTTTTACACAAAAGATGATCTGCTTCATAGCGGAGCTCCAGCGGCCCGAAGGGCCGCAAAGTGGAGCCCCATAACCATAGGAGAAGAACAATCGTGCATGCATAGAAATAGGAGAACCATGCATTCAAGTTTTCATGGTCGACATGGCCAGTGGCATGAATCGCAGGCGCGTGTGCCCCACGACGACGACGAAGTCGCACAAAATGGCGGCCATTGTCAATACCTTGTCAGCCTTATCAGCTTACATCTTTGGTATTGGACATCCATGTTATGGTCAATTGACAGCTGTCAAATCGAGGTATCCGCTGACCAGTATCTCATGACCAGATCGCGGGCTCAGGCTAGAACTCATCGAAATAACGTGTTTTTTAAGAGGACCGCTGACCATGCATTAGTTTTCTTCATTGATCGCGGTTTCAGGTCCGATTTTTTTCTTCTGGCAGCATATTTTAATTTTTTATGGTCATTCTTAGCGGAAATTCTGCAATTGGAGTTGACGTTTTTAATTATTCTTATTTATTTTAGAGAAGTAATTAAGAACCAGCAAAGTACGGAGCTCCGCTTTTAGGTTTGGCTAAATCTATATATCATAACAATAGCGCCAACCACAACACGTTGGCAAATCCAAAATGGCGGCGGGCGGAAAATTTAAAAGCGATAAACTTTTCCATTTTTTGTTGCTATTAAATCATAGTTATCCTTTGTCCGGTAAAATTTGAAATTTGGGCATTATTATAAACAATTTAAAGTCAATTTTTCAAAAGAGTGGAGATTCCCTTTAATTAACTTTAGGCTGAGCCGCCAACAGGCCAGTCACAGAACATAATCTACTATTCTATGGGCACTATATATATATATATATATATATATATACATATTATTTTTGCTTCAACAGATAACAATCCCGGGGAAGATATGCTTTTGCTTTCTGAAGGCAACCTATTTCAGGGAACCGCTGATAAAATTACAAGCTCAACAAATAATCACAATAACCATGAAGAAGAAATGAGTGAAAACACGCCCGAAAGTATTATGCCCAGAACGGTTGGCAACGTTTCACGAAAAGCAGAAAATGAAACAAGGACTTCTTATGAGATTTCGAGTAATACGTCTTCGAAAGAACGCGATAGTGAGATAGGAACATCGAAAGAAATTTCAAGTCCTTCGATTAAAATACTCAAAGACTCTTTAAAAGTATTCACTCCATTTTATATTCCAGAAAATAACACCGATGTTAATGGCGATTTAAACGATGCTGAGTTAATGGTTGGTAATATGCTTGAAAACCAGCCGAGCGTTTTTGAGGCACTTTTCAAAGAAGATCATGATGGCCAAGGGGAATTCCCCAATGGAACTGTTTGCCCGTATATGGGAATAAGAAAACTCACAAACTCTACACAGAACGCGAAAGAGGCAGAGAGCGTAGCTTGCGTTTTACACAAACCAACAGAAAGGGATTGTAAACGGGCTGCAAACGAATACGAAATCAACAAGAAAACTTTACAATGCCTCGAAGGAACAAACCTAGACCTTTGCTCTATCGATGAAACGTGGCGAGCGAGTCCCGAGAGCGAACTGACAATCCACTGCGATTTATCGCCTTGTAAGGGACATCCCGTGAGTGTGACGGGAATCCATCCGTTAGAGGGCACAGTCGACAAAGGAAAGGAGGAATATAATTTCGGCAGCTCCGAAGCGCTTGAGAAATTTCTAAAGCACTTTATAATCGTGAACACGCTACGGAGGTTGAGCTTTTGCTTTCTTCGATGCAAAATAGCGCGTAGAAAGTACATATCGCAAATTCTGACCTTTCCACCTTTGTTGGAAATAGAAAATTCAGAATTTCTATCTAATGAGAAAGAGGAGAGCTTAATCAATGTCAATATTGTGGTGCTGGATTCCGTTTCACGCCAACATTTTTACCGCTCGCTTCCTGAAACGGTCAACACTCTTAGAAACATTGTTTACAATACCTCTATTAACGCGACAGCCTTGGACTTCGAATTGCTGCAGAGTTCAGCACCAATGACTTTTCATAATATCCGAGCCTTTATGTCTGGAAAAAGCGACTTTAATTACATTGAGCATTTGAACGGGAGCTACGAGATCGAAATCTTGTACCGAAAGTTGAAGAACCAAGGGTACTATACGCTGCTGCAAGAGGATAGCTGTTGGTTTGATGAGTGGGGCTCTTTGTTCACAAACAACGTGTTCCAAAACAAGACTCCAGGAAACTCAGAAGACTTTGAATTAAGATGGGGTCGATTTCAGGACATTGTAAATAGCTATCACGTCGACGACTACGGCTTGTCACATTCATCGTGCGAAGTTTTCAAACAGTATGGCGTCACCAACCAGTTCAATCGCCCGCGCAGAATTTGCTTCGGAGGAAAAGTCTTCTCCGAGCATTTCTTAGACTACTCCCTGAGTGTTTTTCAAGGCTATATCGATTCTGGAAGGAGGCAGCCGATTTTCGCTTACACCCACCTCAGCCCAGGCCACGAAGTGACCGGTACACGAATACGACAAATCGACGATGCCCTCTCAGGTTATTTGTACTCCATTGCTCACGAAGAAGACACATTGACAATTGTTTTCTCCGATCACGGCCCCAAGACGACGAAATACTCTTTCCAGACGATGGAGGGTCGACGGGAAATTTATGACTCGCTGCTCTTTGCTATCGTCCCAGAGAAAGTCGCAAATATTCTTGGATTACGGCGCATGAGCGCCATGGTGACAAATCAAAGACGCCTTCTAACTACTTTAGATCTTCACCACACAATCATGTCGATTGGAGATTCAGAAAGATCCACTGCCGGTTCTTACTTCCGCGACGGAATATTTTCAGAAATACCTGCTAATCGCACATGCGCAGATTTATCAATCAAACCTTCGGCTGTTTGTAAGTGCGAGGGCTGGGACCAAGCGTTCCCGGATAATGATCCCCAGTTCACTTTTCTTGCTGAATTTGCTCTAGGGGATCTTAATAATAATATTCAAAGAAGCTATATTACAACGCCTAATGTAATAGGGGGATTTGGAAAGTGTCAAAGATTAGTAGGACACAGTTTTGAAAAAGTTCGCAGAAGACAAGTCGGCGAGAGTTACTTGCTTACGATGGATTTAATCGTACTGCCAGGAAAAGAGATATTTGAAGTTCAAGTGAGGTACCCTGTGGACTTTTCAGCCGACAGCCGCAATAACTTCCCAACAATAACGGGAACTCGAAGGGTTAGTATTTATCGCCGCTACGAGAAATGCGTTGATGAACGCGTCAAAGTGGAATTGTGCGTTTGCGACTCGAAAAATTACGGCAGAAACATTAGCAGTAAAAATTCTTGGAAATGGTTTGAGATTCAGACCGGATCTGACATTTTGGAAACCGTATTCAGGGCCAACAGCTTTGGAGTAAAATCTGAAGTCAAAGACTTGAACGAATCGTGTCTTTTGCTAGTTACGCGAAAGCGCGAAAATCTAAGCGTTGCATTTGAAATAGCGAACGCTTGCGTTAAGCGAAGATACAAAGTAAGAATTACTGGAAAGGGTAAAGGAAAGACCGTTGTTACCAGAAAACTCCCCCTTTCCATTATTATTGACCCAAATACAGTTCACTTTATGATGAGCGTTCATTATATAGAAAAACCCTTTGGTTTCTATTTAAAGACTTCGTTTGTGGGCTATAATTTTTAGTAGGTTTATAATTAGTAATCAGCTGCCTCGCAGGAAACCGCAAACATTTGCCTCATAAAGAAAAACAACAAAAAAAATAAATCAATTTTATAAAATTCAGTTAACTTTTTCTTCTTCGTCGTCAACCTCTGCTTTCTTACGGAATCTACTGCCTTTGCTTTGTTAGAATTGTTTCATAACTAGTTTTTGTTAGTTTAAAAATTGAACGAAATTATTAACTGTTCAAAAATTAGTGATGGCTTTAGAATAAAAATCCTTCCACAGTATTTCTTCTACCTTTTACAACATTAAAGAGAACATGAAGCAAACAAAGGACGCAGTTCCACCCATTTAGTAGTTGTGGTCATCTCGTATTGTTTTACAATAAACTAATCGTTGCATATAATACCAACGGCCGCGGATGGCTCAGCTGGGTGCGCGTAATACCCGGCCCCAGTTTAGTATCGAAAGGGTAAATAACGCTGTCGCCGGAAAAATGGCTATCCAGTGGATAAAATTTATTCAGTGCATAGCGTTTTCCACCCTTTGAACAACCGGGGCCTGGTGTTTAAAAGTAAAAGGCCCAGCATAACGGCTATCTGGGGTAAAGTAGTCTAGTATTGAATACACCCACTCAAGCTTTTCTTAAACTGGTTTTCGTGAAAATAAAATGTGTATTGAAATAAACCAGTATTCATGTGAACGTTTCTATACCTTTCGTCATTCTAAATAGTAGCAAAGCTTCCCCGATTAAAAAACCCGGTATTCATTGCAAAGGGCATACACCGCTAAAACGAATGATTCAAACTTCACATTTTCATTGTGAGTAAAAGCCTCTTTATAGGGGGGGAGTTATCCTTGGTAGAGGGGTGACCCTCTCCCCCGGCAGGAGAAATCTTTAGGAGTCGCGAATAGTCCCTCAAAAGTTTGCAATGCTCGGAAAATTAGGCTTCTGCTCGAAATGCTCGAAGTATTTTCGTGGTTGCTCCTTTGTCCGAGCTCACATACTTTAACAAATGTCCGCATGCTCGAGGAGGCGAGCTTGGCCTAGTGGTCAGGGCGCTGGACTTATAATCCGGTGGTCCCGGGTTGGAGTCCTCCTCCCTGCCACTAAAACGGATTTGTCTTCGGTGGTCCTGAATTCAACTCCTCCACGCTTTGTAAATAGCCAACTGGTCTGCCTCCTGCCAGTTGGGATTTTTAACAACTTTCTGTTTCATTTACAATATTTGTTTACAGTGTCCCCAATTAGCACAGTAGTGCTACACACATTGACACTTAAATAAAGTTATTATTATTATCATTTTTTTTAACCCTTAAGCGTGGTTGATGATCATGTTCCTTGTGACGTCACCAGTTTGCATGTCAGCAGACTTTTGTGATAAGAATCTGATGCAGCTGGGGCAGATCTTTCCAGACGACAGTCCATCGAAAGAGTATCGAAATCATCCTGGCAGAGCTAATAAAACACACCCTGCATGGTCAGTTTTGGTGCAAAATTGGTGCAGGAAAAGGCCAATATACCTGCAGTATATCTGGACCTCATCATGTCCAAATTTGGCTTGTACGCATGCACCAAAGTAAAATTCTGTACATGTTTTCACTTAATCTTCATAAAAATCAAGTTTCAGTGTAGAAAAGTGCCTTATTGACTGAGTTCAGGCCGATTTAGACGCATTTAGCATTTAGCGAATTATGCAGTCAAATGCAGAAAATTCGGTACTCAAAGGGTAAACTCGCAGGCAAACCTCAGGAAGTAACTCGCCAGAACAACAGAGACATCTAAATAACGCTAGTCAAACACAAGTAAAGTCATTTTTTTTTGCGTTCTTTTCCACACGTAGAATTTAGGGCCATTTTCGAACCTTTCCCATACATTCTCTTACATTATGTCACGGAAATCAGATACAACGTATGGGCCACCTGCGATATTAGCTAGAGAAACATTGATTTCGTCGAAGAGGTTGCCTTTAACTCCGATGCCTAAACTTTTCTTACAGTTTTAAAATGACTCGTGATCGCAGGCATTTCCTGGTTTCAAACCGTAAGGGACTAGATACTAGTCTGTTCATTATGGGATTAGCAACTATTGATCCACAAAGTCAGAAAGAGCACAACGAGATTTACAAACTATCCAAGTTTGGTGTTAATAGGGCTAGTTTTGACTGAGATACAGCCATTTAAATACATCAAAGTTACAAAGAAATCCGGACGCAGCGTCCGGATAGCCATACATTTCTTTGTAAATTTTGACGTTTTTAACTGGCAGTATCTCGCTTATTATTGAGTCTATTATCACCAAACGTGGGGATTTTGGAAATCTCAGTGTGCTCTTTCTGACTATGTGGATCAATAGCTGCTACTCCCATAATTTGTTGACTCGTACCTTGTCCCTCTCGATTTGAAAACAGGCAATGATAAATACGGCCTTGATACAAATATAAGCTGTATTTCCTGAATAGCAGGTCTGTTTACCAGGTTTGTTTCGCATTGTTTCCAAGAGCTTGTACGTGAGACAATACCCCCACGTGACTTTGCAGGTACTACCTGTTCTTGTTGGCGCATTTGTTCGCGCGGTCGCATCGACATTGTAAACGTCCTTATAAGCTTCTCAAAACTGACTGGCGGTTGTGCCAACCGATCATTTCCGATGCCCTGAAGCACGAGCTTAGAGAAACGCGGCGCACAGGCGAAATGACGTGACACGTGCAACTCGTTTGAGTTCCTGTGGAATTTAAACGGCTTCTCAAATGATATTGCTGGGCAAGACACCTTTCAATGAGCGGAGATGAGGATTTCGGTGGCGGCAAGTTTGTTTGTTCTGCGCAGCAGAAAGGTATACAATTCTATTACTTGTATGTTTGCCTTCAATAAAACGTCTGGTGAATCAGACTGGTAGAAGAAACTACCCGGAAATTGAAATAGAACATTTAATCTGTCTAGCTAATATTTTCAACACGAATCAATATGTTTTTTCCGGTTGTCAGAACACGTTACTTTGTCCAAAATATACATTTTTTTAAACGCCCTGCTAAAGCGATTTCTAGTGCAAAAACTTCAAAGATTTCTTTTATCTTTGCAACGGACTCTACATTTATGGCTATACTCTGATAGTTTTAACGTAAAGTATATCGTGCAACAAGTCGCGAGCGCTTTGATCGTTTTGTTTGATTTAAATGAATTTTTAAAACACTCGAACGGTATTTCATTGCATATTTGTTCCTGTTGTATCCAATAAAAAATGAAAGGAGACAATTGATTTTATTAGAGGTAAAATTGAAGACTATAGATCAATATTAGTACGGCTGAGTTAAAGAAAAAGAGAGTCAATCCTTTCCTGAACAAATAAGGTCATATTGGCGCAATTTCACCATCGCTTAAGGTGGCTCAAAACAGTTTCCAGCACTATCCAAGACTTAGATTCTGATGAGTCATTATAACCATTCTTTATAAGTTGATACTACAATCATGGTATTAAAAAACTGCCCAATCATTGGTGAACACGTTGTTATCATTTTCGTGACATAATAGGTTACCATAGAAACAATACGACCTGCTAAAAACACCCTTAGTTTTAGCTTTAACTGCTCATAACTCAAAAACGAGCTCGGTGACCCCCATTTTTATTATAGAATTTTGATAAGCATGATAAGATGCAACTTTATGCTACGTTTAAACAAATTCTGTGGAGGGGGTTCAGAGCCACCTTACCTTTTCGAAAAGAAAGGGTGTTTTTAGCAGGTTATATTGTTTCTATGGTAACCTATTATGTCACGAAAATGATAACAACGTGTACACCAATGATTGGGCAGCTTTTTAGTACCATGATTGTAGCATCAACTTATAAAGAGTGGTTATAATGACCCATCAAATTCTAAGTCTTTGAAACTGCTGGAAACTGTTTTGAGCCACCTTAAGAATGACGATGCCTTCAAATAGAAGAAAACCCTTGGCTGATAAAATAATGTACGTTAATTGGCAATTGAAGAGGTGGTAAAAGTTTTGATTGAGCAGTCGCTGATAAAAAATGAAGTTAATTGACGGCAGTTACGCATTATATTCAAGTCTTGGCAAAGCTAATGTTTTATCTTTGTCCTTGCTGTTTTCTTGATAACAAACATGTGTCGCTGCGACACATTTAGGATGGCTTGCCACTGTCGGGAAAATTTCACATACATCAAGGGCGTTAACGGGCGTTTGGGTAGTTTATATCTTATCAAGCGTTTACAGTTTATCGACTCAGATGCAGCTTGTTGTCCATAAAATTAACTTTCAAAGGGGATGCCACCCCACCCCCTCCTCTTGAAAAAAAGAATATCTTAAGTTCAACCCTGAAATTGCATACGGATGGCGCTTTTGTGAAATGTTCCTCATTTGATGTTCTGTGTTAATCTTGTGTGCGGTATGTTGTTGTAGGTATTCTTCCTGACTGCTGTCGCTGTTGCTGCTGTGATTTACTTTGGTACTGTCCGGGATTACTTCCGTTTGTCGCAATATGCAGCGCTAACTCCCAAAAAAGACATCTTAGCGCAAGGTAAGTTATTTTTACTAGACCTCTTTGCTTCATAATCACTACATTAGCTAACAACACTTAACAATAAATTGACCTCGCTCCCAGACTCCTCCCAGTGTGTGTCTTCATAGCTCAGTTGGTAAGGTAAGGTAAGTCTGCATTCGGGCCTAGTGGCCCATCAGGCCGGAGCTTATCCCGGTTTCTGTAGCATGAAGCGACAGAGAGTATTTCTACTCCCCCCTGGATGGGATGCTAGTCCATCGCAGGGTAACCCCCAGCAGTAAATTCGCCGGTACCCATTTATACACCTGGGTGGAGAGAGGCACTGTGAGAGTAAAGTGTCTTGCCCAAGAGCACAACGCAGTGCCCCGCTAGAGGCTCGAACCCGGACCGTCCGATCCGGAGTCCAGCGCACTAACCATTAGGCCACTGCGCCTCCCCCCATAGTCAATACAATATTTTCCTTGCAATATTTTCCTTGCATTTCCTACACTGCCAATAATATACCCCAATAATTGGACCACTTATAATGCTAGCGCAACGTGAGTTGGGCTGACGGTGGAGTAAACACAACTGGTTATGTCCAGTATCTGCAGGCTTTAGACCTCCGCCACAAAGAGCAATCACCGATCAGATGTGATGTGATCTGATTTGGGCGACTTCATCTAGCTCAATTACAGATTTGAAGGGAGCTCAAGAGGCCATATTCGTATTCTCAGTGTTGGCCTGGAACTAGCTTGCAATGGAGGCTGTTATTGTCTGTTCTTTGTTTTGTAATTCTTTAATTCATTTGTAATTCTTCCAGAAAAATCTGTATAATGGCTACAATTTCCCCTTTCTCTTTCTCTTATAATTCCCCCTTCCCCCCTTAAAGAGGGGGAACCCTAACTACAAAACGGTTGCTATAGATGACTTCTAACCATTATATCTTGGGTTCCCTTTCTATCCTGGGATTAGTTTTTTGCCATCCTTGTTTTTTCACTTTTGGCAGCTTTTACCATATTTGGAAAGTCGCGTGACCAGAACACAAAAACGCTAAAAACTCGCACAGCTTACATCGTTCTCGAATGAAACCAAAACCAATGGATAGAGTGCATTCCCATGCAAAATCTGTAGTATGGATTTGTTGAAATTCGCAATACTGTAACATTTCATGACGTCATAGCTTTTTAGCTAATAGGAATCTCCAAAAATCCATACTACAGATTTTTCATCTGAATGAACTTTATCCATTGGTTTTAGTTTCATCCGAGAAAGATGTAAGCTGTGCAAGTCTTAAGCGTTTATGTGTTCTGGTCACGTGAATTTCCAAATATGGTCAAAGCTGCTAAAAGTGAAAGCAGCCTCCAATAAAACAAGCATGGCAAAAATCTAATCCCAGGATTGAAAGGGAACCCAAGATATGATGGTTAGAAGTCATATATAGCAACCGTTTTGTAGTTAGGGGTCACCCCCCTTAAGCTTCGTTTAAATGTAACCAAAAGAAGCGCGTCCAGGAGATGAGGCTTAGTGTATGTCTTTAGTTTCAACCGGAGGTGTGGGCCTTACTGGCGTGGCGGCCATATTGGCCACAGCCAATAGATTTCGTACCCCAAGCCTCGAGTTGAAATGTCTGGGAACGGGTTTCCGCGTGGCAAAACAAAAGTTTCCAACTCCTCGGGACTCAACATGGCCGCCGAGTGATTAAGGCCCGTTAACGAGTACCCAGGTATTCTGTAAAACGATTGCTTTAAGCATACCTAGAACCTCGATCACTTCACCTCATCTTTGGCCCACGTTATTTTACCTCACCTTCCTTCTCTCCATTTACTCACTTTATCTCACCTAATCTTACCATACTTAACCTTATCTGCCATTATTTATACAGTGGAGGGAGAACTGCTTGGTCCCGAGATAGGACATCAACATAAAGACGAGGCTCACCTCGGAGATTTGGCACCCAGGAAAACTGCAGTAGCTGAGGTATTTGATGTACTAGGTAATGCGAAGAGCCTGGGAGTAAACGTATTTCAAACTCCCGAGAGTCGTGAAGTTAGCGGAAACTCAAGCAATGCTGCCGAGTTGTCACCGAGTGATGACTATGATGATGAAAGTAGTAACGACGACAGTGATGACGAAGAAGAATTGTACGAAGATGGTGATCACAATGATGGAAAGAACGATGGAGTAAATATCAATATTAGTCATCCAAATGATGAAGATGATGACGACGAGGACGATGAAGACGATGAGAACGACAAGGACAAAGACGATGACAATGGCGATGAAAATGACCATAAAGAAGAATTGCCTGTATGGCCATTATCATTATCATTATCATTATCGAAAAAGGAACCAACTGACTTTCCACAAAGACACAACCTAACTGCAATCGTTTTCAACAGGAATAAACTATGGCAAACACAAAGGAGGGTAAACACCTTAGCAGCTACTATCCTTGCAAATCTCTCGGGAACAATGCCTAAAATCAATTTAGAAGAAAATCACCACAATTTAATTGTACAACAAGAGGACATGCAGCAAAATCCAGTAAATAGATCTTTTAAAAACTCAGAAGGAATATTAAATCTTACTGACGCAGATCATTTGCCACGGTTACCCGTTTTCAAGTTTGTAGATAAAGCTTTCAAGACACATGGAATTCACAGAGCGTCGCAATTTCCTCCAATCAAACCAATCCCTCCTCCAGTAGGATTTGCGCCAAAATTCCTTTTTTCGGAAACGAATTTACTCCCTTCGAAGTTTTACAATAAACTGGATTCATTGGAACACTTCAACAAAACGTCGATTTGCCCACTCTTAGAAATAAGACAATCCATGAAAGCTCTTGAAAATGTCCACTGCATTCCACGCAATCGCGAGGTTTCTCTAAAGAGCTGTATCAAGGCCTCTCAAGAGTATGACCTCAGAAGAAAACCTTTAAAGTGTGCAAACAGCAAATCTAACCAACAGTTGTGTGCATTTAAGCCAAGAACTCGGTTCCCAAACCATAGCACGCAGGATATTAAATGTGATTCGTCGCCTTGTGGGACAAATCCTGTGTACGTCCTCGAGTTCAGTCCTCTTTTTGGGATAATCGAAGAGAACTCATCGTGGAAACATTTCTTTAGCTCTCGTGGACTAGAAAAATACCTCGAAAAATACACTAACGCAGCTTCTGCCCACGAATTCAACTTTTGTTTTCTCGTTTGCGTCCAAAAAGAAAGAATGGGTTTCATTGAGCAGTTGCTAATGTTTCCTTTTGTACACAAATCCTTCGATGGGGCGTTAAATAACAAGAATAGCTTCAACGTGAACATTTTAGTCCTCGATTCAGTTTCACGACCTCACTTCTATCGCTCCCTTCCTAAAACCGTGAAGAGCTTGCGTGAAATCGTGCATATTTCATCGTTCAACGCTACTGTTCTAGATTTCGAGCTTCTGCAAAGTTCTGCAGCGTACACTTTTCACAATATAAGGGCCTTGATGTCTGGTAAAATGGACTTTCATTATTCCGGTGGACATGAGAATGAGACTTACGGTATCGATGTTCTCTTTGGTAAATTTAAAAAGCTTGGTTATTATACGTTGTTGCAAGAGGATAGTTGTTGGTACGACTCTTGGGGGTCGTTGTTCACGGACAACACGTACCAGGGAAATATACCGCGAGACAAAAACGAGTTCGCAAAGCGCTGGAAAGAGTTTCAAAATAAAGTAAAGAAATACTACATAGACGATTTCGGGTTATCGCATGCTTCTTGTGAAGTTTTCAAGCGCTTTAACTTGACAAACCAATTCAATTACCCGAGAAAAGTGTGCTTTCGAGGAAAACACTTCGCGGAATATCTCCTTGATTACGCTGAAAGCATTTACGGTAACCTCAATTCAGGGGGAAAAAATGCAAGACTGCTCACATACACACACCTCAACATAGGGCATGAAGTGAGTGGGACTCGTATAAGGCAAATCGATGAGCGACTTTCACGGTACATTGAAAACATGGCCAGAATGGACGACACATTAACTGTTGTCCTCTCAGATCACGGTCCTAAAACAACAAAATATTCATTTCAAACTATGGAAGGAAGAGCCGAAAAATACGACCCGTTTCTATTTATCATTGTTCCAGAGAAAGTTGGAGGCACGTTAGGTTTGGAAACGTTTAAAGCCTTGGCGCAAAATCAAAATCGACTTATCACAACGTTGGACCTCCATAATGCCTTCATGTCGTTAGGGCCAACGAGTACGACTAACAGAACAGAGGACAAGGGTATATTCGGTTTGATTCCAGCGAATAGGACATGTGCAGATTTATCGTTGAAACCTCTGGCAGTATGCAAGTGCGCGAGCTGGGAAGTTATGTATCCGGACAACGACAAGCAGTTTACTTGGCTAGCGGAATTTGCCCTGGGAAATATAAACAACCAAATTCAAAACCAGTTTTTAAGAGATTCCAAGCAAATTCAAGGCTATGGAAATTGCCAGCGGCTTGTTGGAAGTAGCTTTTCGAAGATTCGACGACGTTCTGAAGGAAATAATTTTATCACAACTATGGATGTCACGGTGACCCCGGGAAACGAGATTTTTGAGGTTCAAATCAAATACCCTCGGATTCTAAAGAAACCGCAAGCTTCCTTTCTTAATATCACTGTGTACGAACGTATAACTATCTATAGGCATTTCAGAAAATGCGTGGACAGTACTGTAAGTTTAGCGCTGTGTGTTTGCGACTACAACAAAGTTCAAAAGCAACACGCCAAGCCAAAACGGCGAAAATGGATTAAAATACAGAGCAGGGAGGATATCCTTGAAACGATACATCGATCAAATAGCTTTGCATCACAAACTAGAGTGAAAGACATTCACAGAGGCTGTCTTCTGTTAATGTACAGAAATCATGGAAGACGAAGCACTAGTTTTGAAATCTCCAACACCTGCGATGACAGAACGTATCATGTGACCATTTCGGTCGCAGCTTTAGACGCCAGCGAATATTTTGTCTCTCGTAAAATCCCTTTTTCAATTCTTGTATCACAGAGGACGATCCATTTTCTTTTAGTTATCAAACGCTTTGGAAAAGTAGGCCGCAATTTAAGACTGAAAGTGAAACATTTAGTGAACTATTTAAATTAACAATTTTCTAGAAGAAAGTGCTCATGTTTGTCTGTTGCTTTAGTGTTGGTAGTTGTTTAGTTGTTTCAATTTTGTTATATTTAAGCCAAGACAAACTGAAGATCATACCGTCAACTCCTTATTGTAATAAAAAGCCCAAGCTAACTGAACTTAGTGTGACCATGACTTATTTTTGTCAATCCTTATTTCCTTTGGTACATTTTTTGCACGACTAAAGGTCGATAACTAAAACCTGCCATTGCCTGATTTCATACCGAGGGGACTAGGACCAAGTCCGTATATTATGGGATTATTCAAAACACGACCCACCTACTTAGAAAGAGCACGCCGAGCTTTACAAGATCCTCAAGTTTGGTGCTTATCGGTCTAATATTGAAGGAGATACAGCCAACCAAAAACTCCAAAATTTACTAAGAAATATATGGAGTCCGGACAAAGTGTCCGGCAATCCATACATTTCTTAGTAAATTTTCAAGTTTTTGAAATGGCTATATCTCCTTCAATATTTTACTGATTAACACCAAACTTACGAATTTTGTAATGCTCGGTGTGCATTTTCTGACTATGTGGGTCTTGGTTGAATTATGTCATAATATACGGATTCCGTTACCAGTCCCCCCGTATGAAATCGGGCAATCGCTTTGCTGCCGGTCTTTTATTTTCTAATTATTATATGGCCGTGTCTCACGTGAACTGGAAACTAGCGAATTCAGGAATTTGATTGGCTAAAATCGATATTGACCGCGGTCTAGATTTTCCCATCTAGAGCGGTTGCATTTTGGGGTCACAAAGTTACAAACAAAACAATATCTAACAATACTAAATGGAAATTAAAAAGAAGGTTGACAAGAATAAAAAGTAAAGATACGACCAAACTTTTGCAAAGATTTAAGTTCAGCAAATCGCCGTTCGCAAACAAAACGTCAGCGAGAACGAAGCAGTCTCGTTAAGCAAATTTATAATAAGTTTCCGTCTGGCTATATAACCTTATTAACCGATGAATAGAGGGGGTAAGTTTCTAAAGAAACTGTGGTGCTGCGTCGGTGTGAAGTATAACAAGAAAATTTGGTTTTGTCAACTGGGTTGATAATGTGAATTGTCCACCGTAAAGAGATTCGAAAGCTGACGTTTCGAGCGTTAGCCCTTTGCCGGAGCGAATCGAGGAATTGTGGGTCGTGTGTGGTTTATATACAGAAAGATCGAGCTACGCTATTGGTTGGTGCCTGGTAACGTAGAAAACAACAGAATAAATTAGTTAAATGAAAAGCGTTCATGAGGATTCAGAGGGCCGATTTGAAAAATAATTTTTTGCTCTAGAGTTTTGCGGCTTTCCGTGTTTCCTTGATGAAGGGAAAGACCGCAGACTGCCATATGTTGCTTAGAATGATTGGGGAGATTCTTGAAGTGGGCGCGTCTCCCAGGTTTCCCGCGGCCATTCATCTCGCTTCGCACTCGACGGACTAAGAAAAAAAGGGACTGCTCGTAGTCTACTATGACCATGGCGGACTTAAAAAAGGGACTGCTCGTAGCCGTCATGCATATGGGCGCCTAAACTGATGCTTTTTTATTACGTTCTATTCACTGGGCGCAATATGCTGCCGAGTAGCTTGCAGAGTCTATGAGCGGACAAGGTAGATTTTCCGGCATAAGAAAGCGCTCAGAATGCTTATAGCTTGCTACCTGTTGATATCACATGAAAGATGCAGATGGTTCAGTACGTGCCAGTTGTATTTCTTCTAAACATACAGCGCGAGTGGTGTAGGCGGCCCGATTGGGTCCAATTGGCAGAAAACACGCATTAGCTAGTGATTGACAGGAATTTCCGTTGACCTGTCTAGTTGCCGTCCATGGAAGTTAATAACAACGTTTAATAAAGTGGATTGAAATGAATGAAATCATCGTTGTTAATGTATAAAACTTGAAATGATAATTTACAAAAGGTAACAATTAACCCATTACCTGCTGATAATTTTAGTAGATATAGAATGAATGTGATACCGAGTGAATCGCGATTAAACAGGGAAGGCTCTAAATGACGAAGCTAAGATTGTGAAGGAGTGTAATTGGAAAACTTGAAACAATTGGACTAAACATTTCAAGATCGCCCATCTGTGACAGAACTTCTTTAATAGAATGTCAGAAGAAAAACAATGGTCAGCCATAATCTAGTGTGTTCCATTGTGTAAATTAGGTACTGATTACGTCATAAGGTGTGATAGTATGGGTGTAAAAACACAAAATAGGGCATATCTCTGCTAGTAATGATTTGGAACTTTGCAAGCACGTTGCACCGTAAGAAATACACCCCTTGATACATATTTTGATGTTTCTATGGCAACAATCTTGGTTCAAGTCTCTTTCCTCTTTAAATCAAATATTACTCGTTTATGACTGTATAGGGCAAATGACTGATCTAATTTAAAGCGTGCACAATGCCCATATTGCACTAGCTCTCTTAATTAACCTTTAGGAAGTGGACGATGTGTGCTCAAGATCAAATACAGGAATAACCATTCCTGTATATTAGAGATCTCGGACCGGATGTGTTGCCATAGCAACACCAAAATATGCACCATCTTATGTATTTCTTAGACTATAACATGCTCACCAAGTTTCAATTTTGTTGCATCATTACTTGCAGAGATATGCTATATTTTGTGTTCTTACCCATACGATCACACGTTATGACGTTATCAGTAACTAATTTGCATAATTCGAAAATCTTGAATATCTCTGGAACGAGAAGAGATATCACAAAAAGGAAAACGCCATTCTTCTTCATTTTTAAAGGCCTTTCAAATAAGCTTGTTTTTCAATAGCTCATACTACAAAAGAATCTAGTCTCATTTGGCCATGCAAGGAAATTCTTAGTGAAACAAAAATGCTGAAGGGCATGCAGCAGTATAGCCGCAGCCCTAATACAACAACAGTGGCCATCTTCAACATATTTCGTTTTCTTTTCAAGCGTTGTTGTCCAGCGTGGACCAACTGTTTACCCGTTTACCAGGAATTGCCTGTGCCTTAAGCTTTAAAACAATGATCGAGTAAAGCATGCTTCTCTAAACCAAAGGAGTATAAAACGATACAACAAACATTGATAAAAATGTAATTTACATAGGACGAGGGCTCTCCAAAGGCTTCATTCCAATTCCGAGCAACATAAACTTTTCTTGATATTCGACAAGTTTATATGCGAAAGATATGGAGATTGGATGGCCATCGCAACAATCCAAGGCTACGTTTACACGAATGCGTTTTCCAATCGACACAGTTTCAACCGCATCGAAAACGACTCGGTTTCGAAGTGTTTACACGGAGCCATCTAACCGTTTTCCAAGTGTTTTCCAACCAAGCGCTGCATTCCGAGCGAATTTCACCATTTTATAATTTGAGAGCCGACCAATTTCACGCTAATTGGCAATCGTTTTCAGATCGATGCGGTTTCCCAATTTCAGCCGTTTATACGAGAAATGAAACCGTATCGTTTTCAACATGCTCCACTTTTGACAGCGTTTCCAAAACTACCCGGTTTCAATTGGGCGCCGTGTAAACAAAAGGCGTTTAAAACGCATCGAATGCGATGCGGTTACAAATGAAACCGCGTTCGTGTAAACGCAGCCAACGTAACGGGAATGAGAAGAAAGTACGTCTTTGAATTAACGAGTGGGAAACAGATCGGGGTAAACACCATAGCACCAAAGCGATCCACTGCTATCAGAACCAAACTCTGAATAGAAACAGTTGCAGATACATCCGTAAAATAGAAACACAGCTTACACAAAGCCTGGCCTAGATGACCACCGATCAGCCAGGAGTCGACATGCAACTCTGTTATAAGCCGGGCGGGAACAGGAAAATTGGTAACAGCAAATCGGGCATGGCCATGTTCACAAGAAAAAGAGTTGATGCTTTTTCTCATGGCTTTCGTCTTGTAGACGATTATTCTGATTAACATACACTGTGCGAAAAGCCAAATATTCGGGCCAGAATTCGCTGGAATACGACTCGGCACACGTCTCGTATACTGTAATTTTCCGACGCATTCTAGTACGCCTGATTCGAAATACACCTGGGATATCCTATTAGAATCCGACCTGTTTTTCCGTATTCAAATTGAACACTCCGGGTGTGCATCACGTATTCGATATTGAATACTCGTGAATACTCCAGCGGCACTTCACGTATTCAAATCGAATGCTCTTGAATACTCCAGGTGTACCTCGCGCATAGCGTACGTCTTGAATGCTCTAGGATTCTATGGCATCACACTGACATATTCGAGGCTAGAATACTCTAGAATATTTTTCATTTGGCGCAGTGGTATTTCCAACCAACGAAACAACGAAGATCAGACAGAACGCAAACTAAGGATTTTCCGAGTTTTTCTGCTGTAGGAAAACTCGAGCAGCTCGATTGCTGTATTCAATTCATCGTTATGTTGAACTTAGCAGACATTTTCAAGATTTACTGGTTTCTTATCCAGTATATCCTCAAGAAATGATTTCCCCTCTGGTTTGTTCAAAACAAAATACTGCCCCATTCATTAATCAATATACATAAACAAACAATATACGTTCTATAAAGGACATTTTTTCCCAAGATGATTGACTTCTTGTGCCCAAATTTTCTTCAAATCAATCATTAAAAGAACGTTTTATTCGCAATGACTGAAGGAGAAAAGCTATAGACGTAGACCATTGTGGGGTACAGCATGTTTTGCGGAGCTTTTAGCAAGGAAGGGAGATTTTCCTCTAAAAGAAAGCGCCGAGAATGCTACCCTTCGATACCTAGTGCAAGTTGGCCTAATGGGAAATTGATTGAAACATCTGCTGAAAACTACACGTGATCACATCGTGCATTAGTGATTGACAGTAACTTCCGCTGACTTGATGAGTATTCCACTATAGCATGAAATGACACGAAGAAAGTTTTATAAAAAAGTTTGAAAATGCTTTATTACCATGAACGTTGATAATACATTACCGTCAAATGTATTAAATTATATCAACTTGAACCGAAAAAAACCCCAAAAGGTTATTATTCAGACTGTGAATAAACACGAATAAAAAGGATGGCATAGAATGAGTGAGGAAGATAGACCTGTTGTCTTCCTCTTAAGCCTCAAACGTTTCAGTAATGACGTCCTTACTTAAAAGAAGTTTAAGAAGGGAATTGCTTTTAAAGGTTAGGCAACAGGAATGAATTAATCGTTGGTAATATAAAATTTAAGGGAATAATGTGAAGTTTATAGTTTAAGAGTAAAGTGTAATGTGTATAATACTTTAATTAATTTTACCAAGGTCGGTGGAACACAATGGAGAAAACGATGAACTTGGGCTAGCTGTAAATTCCCAAGGGAGTGAATGCACTTATAATTTGACATCTCCGCCCTTTGAGATTCTCATGTTCTGATTGGCTGGCTCTCTTTGAAGTTAGAAAAAAGTTGTTAAAAATATGTCAAAATGGCGCGTAGCACTGAAAGCGCAATTATGGAAAACAGCGCTTTTTATATCAAGGAATAACAGAATGAAACAGTCTTGACAAATAAAGCAAGCCTTTAAGACTGCAGTTTTTTAACTCGTTTTTATCCTGTAATTTTATTGAACATTTTAAAATAGTATCTTTTCACTTATAACATTTTTTAGCTATTCCAAATTTAACATACGTACAGTGTATTTCTTTTCGGCAGGGCCTCATTGAATAACACCTTTGGTGATGTGAGCTCCCTGGTTAAATCATTATTATCATTATCATTATCATTATCATTATCATTATCATTATCATTATCATTATCATTATCTTTATTATTATAAATTCGATTCTAACACAATTTACAAATACCTTAGTACTTTCTTTCAATGCAAGTCGTCGTGCTTTTCAATGCAATCGTTATCTCAGTGGGCGCGATAGTCGAACAGCAATTCTTTAAGTATTCAATTTATAAAATAGCAGGTGTTTTAAAAGGAATACAAAAGCTTTTTTGTTTCTTGTCTTGGTAGACAAAATGATTTGGCTTAAGAAGAACTGATCCTTGACTGAAACAGCTAGCCGTGATATGACTAAGATAAAATATGTTTGGGGTCGTTAGCAATTTGGAGCAATAACGGGGGAACTTTAAAGTGTAATTCTAATGGAATGGGAAAAGAGTTCCCGATTACGGTGTTTTAGAATATAATAATAATAATAATAATAATAATAATAATAATAATAATAATAATAATAATAATAATAATAATAATAATAATAATAATAATAATAATAATAATAAAAATAATAATAATAATAATAATAATAACTTTATTTAACGAGGGAAGCACTTTACAGTCCTAGACTGAGAAACCTGTGGCCCTCACCTAAATTACAACAAGGAAAAAAGTTACAATGAATAAAAAAGTATGTATATATACACAGATAATTACAATAATTTAAAAATTTCTAACAATAATAATTACGATAATGAGCTATGAACATGCAATAAAAGAATGAAAGTTAAGAAAGAATATTAGGATATTTGAAAATCGAATCAGAATCAGGCTTTTCCCTAGAAATTCAAACATTTTGCACAAGGATGCCGAGCTGTTTTAAGGTATTTTAAGGTGCCTTAACGTCACGATACTTTGAGTCAATTTTTGCGACGAACCAAATTCCCCTTAAAATGAACGAAACCTAAAACTAATAGTTTACTAAGGAAGAAAACACCAACGATTTGATGCCAAACCAAAAAGGATGGTTAAGGATTGAGAAGATTGATGCGGATTAAAAAGGAGGACACAAACCGTCACGTAGCTCCTTTAAGATAAACAAGCATGAATCACATTCGTCTCTGTACGAGATACGCGTTTGCACACCCGCCCTATCAAAGTGGTTATAGCTGTAGTTATAAGCATCCATTAGATTTTGCTCGATTGCGGCTTTACGAACCGATCTGAGCGATTTGATTACGACGCTGCGGCGCCCGAAAGCAGCTAAGGAGAATCTTTAGCTGTTGCCTATACCTTCCACTGAATATAAAACAGATGCATGGGTTTATAGCACAATTTCCGCGAGCCATTATTAAGAAAATAAAGAAATAGTGATGATAAGAAACCCATATAGTCTTGTTCAATATTAGTAAAGAAGTAATGCTGAAAGGCAGCCAACATATTGCAAACCCTATCACAATAACAATGGCCATCTTTAACACCCTTCGTTCCCTTTTTACGCGTTGTTGTCCAGCATTTACCGAATGTCCGCCAGGAATCGTCTGTGACTTGAGTTTTAAGATAATAATAGAGTAAAGTATGGTTATCAAGACGAAAGGGGTATGAAGTAAAATGACATATAATGCTAAAAAGTAATCTACATAAGACGACGCCATTCCAAAGACTGCATGCCAATCTCGAACGCACATCAACTTTCCTGGGCTGTATTCAACAACCTTGAAAGCTAAAAGATACGGGACACACGAAGCAATCCCGACGATCCAAGTGCCGAGAATGAAGAAGGGGCAATGCCTTGAACTGATGAGTGGGGAGCGGAGCGGGAACACCACAGCACCAAATCGATCCACTGCTATCAGAACCAAACTCTGAACAGAAACCATTGCGGAAACATCAGATAGGAATGGATACAGCTTACACAGGGCTTGGCCAAGAGGGCCACTGATCAGCCAGGAGCGAACGTGTAGCTCTGTTACAACTTTCGGTAACAGGAAAATCGGGACCAACATATCGGATATGGCCATGTTCAGGATTAAAAAATTGGTGGTTTTTCTCATTGCTTTTGCTTTATAGATGATTATTCCGATTAACGAATTCCCAGCGATCGAAACAACAAAGATCAGACAGTAAGCTACGGTCTGTCCAATTTTCTCAGCTGTAGAATAACCGAAGTTAGCGCTCCCGGTCTGTGTTCCATTCATCGTTGTATTGGAGTTTACTTCAGTGTCTTATTCGGCTAAGTATGATCACCACTCTCTTCTAATTATTGTTCGTCTGGTTTGATCAAAACAAAATGTTGGCTTGTTAAATACATTGCGAATGAGGCGGAAATTCTTGTCTTGACGCCAATCAAGTGATGTAATATCATAAAAAGGTAACCTATTAACGCACAGGTGTTTTTCAGCTTGTGCCGTAAATAAGACTTTCTACACAAATAATCGTCATAATCCTCATCGTCGTCGCCATAATTGTTATTAATTAAGTTGTTTGATTGTGACCTTGTGCTGGAAATAAGATGTCTTTTTAGTAAAAAAAAAAAAACAAATTCTGCACAAACGGGAATTGAGGCTTTATTCCCGTTTAGTTTATTTGCCAAGATTATTAGCGCTTAGCTAGTGATTGACAGGAATTTCCGTTGACCTGTTAAGTTGTCGTTCACTAGGACAATTTTAGCTAGATACAGTCAGAAAAGTCCGGAAATATAGTGAAAACACTTTGTCTAGTGTTTAGTGAGTTAACAATGTCAACTGTTTTCACAAGGAAAAACAACGGGTTTTCTCGCCTTTACGACAGGAAGCTCACGCAGAGTTATACCACCTCGCAAGATGGTTTAACTTGTCCCGACAAATACCACAGCCAATCGCATCGCGTGTAGTGACAGATGCCTGTCAAACAAACTGGCAAAATTATTTTCCAGACGCTCGAAAGAGCAACGGCAACCCGCTTCTCTTCGGAGATAGCTTGGCGAAGAATTGTGTCTTTTCGTACCAGCTCAGGGCCAACGAGTCCACAGACGTATTCAAAAGTATCTCTGCTCACTTTGAAGTGCTCGCGCCACAGATGATCTTGGTAACGATTTACAACGAGCTGTTCGAACCAAACCTGCGGCCTTGGATAGACCCACATGGTCTTGAGCTTACGGCGAAGTATGTTGTTTTGGCGTTGAATTGCCGGGTTTATAACATTCTGTCGCATCCTCCGCATCTGCAGAGACATTAATCGCATCCTCTGAACGAAACTCCTTCTCTTTCGCAAAAATATAGTGAGAATCAGTACTAGTGAACTCATTAAAAGCGCTTCCTCTCCCGCCATTTTTGAAGGTTTCTCGGATTTGTATTTTGAATCTTCCGAGTTATTAGTGGCTTAAAATTTCCCAGTAAAAACATATGTCATAGTTTTTGTGTTGCTGTCACTTGACCCTTACCGTTTATAACTCCAAAGTTCGGTTGTTAAATGTGCGAAGGGCTTTTAGCTCTGACCAAAAGGTCTTTAAAAGGCTTGTCCTTCATGTGGGCGACAATTGGAGAATATATTTGACCGAGTCTGTTATTCTCAGTAATTTTGTGATGCAACACCGGTTTCGTCAGTTGCTTTTTTTCACTGTGCTCAAGTGGCTGTGAGCGGGTTTGCTGCCGAGTTCGCGAACGAGTTCACCATCACGCTATCAAAAAATAAATTCAAAACACTTCAACTACAGAAGCTTAGAATTTAATACAGTGTAGATAATAAATAAATAAAACATTTCTCCAAGTCACAGGCCTGTGCAGTGTTCCGTTCGCAAGTTATTTGCCGAAACGTTCCACGCAAATTTACAAAGCTTAGTATGGAGACGCCATATTTGTGTCCTTCCGAGGGGCACAAATATGGCCGCCGTGATGCACACGAAACCACCTGGAATTTAATTGTGCTATAATAGCGACTACTTTGGGCTTATGAGCTCTTACACTTACACATAAACACCGCTTATCATATCTGAAATGTTCAAACATCTGAAAATCGAAAGGATAGGCTTTTTCTAAACAAAACAGCTTTGTCACACTTCTCAGCTTGATGTCACATACGGCTGAGAACTCAAATATTCAAGGTGCTCTGTTTTCAAAACGAAGGGTACCATCGAGCTGAAAATTTGCCAAAAGATATATTTTTAGTTAGCTGTACACCTAGTGGCAACGAAAATTTAGCAGACCTAGCGAATTTTGATTTGAGAATTTTGTGACGTCACATGAAAACCAAGATACGCATGATAAGAGCGTGTTCAACGTATCGTATGCAAATTTGGATCCAAGAAAGAGCTTCGCGTCAGTTTGAACAGGTTTGTTTTGCAATTGTCAAAGTACTGAAAAATGTTTCAGTAAACTCTGTAACAACAAGATAGTAGCTAGGTCTGAACTTTAAAGGTTCAATAAGCTTGGGTGGTGGAGTATAGTTCAAACGGTGGTAGTGTAAGGTTTAAGTCAAAGTTTTTGTGTTGCTGTCACTTGACCCTTACCGTTTATAACTCCAAAGTTCGGTTGTTAAATGTGCGAAGTGCTTTTAGCTCTGACCAAAAGGTCTTTAAAAGGCTTGTCCTTCATGTGAGCGAAAATTGGAGAATATATTTGATCGAGTCTGTTATTCTCAGTAATTTTGTGATGCAATACCGGTTTCGGAAACTAAAATGGCTTCCATCGCCAGTTGCTTTTTCACTTTCAAAGTACTGAAAAGTGTTTCAGTAAACTCTGTAACAACAAGATAGTAGCTAGGTCTGAACTTTAAAGGTTCAATAAGCTTGGGTGGTGGAGTATAGTTCAAACGGTGGTAGTGTAAGGTTTAAGTCAAAGTTTTTGTGTTGCTGTCACTTGACCCTTACCGTTTATAACTCCAAAGTTCGGTTGTTAAATGTGCGAAGGGCTTTTAGCTCTGACCAAAAGGTCTTTAAAAGGCTTGTCCTTCATGTGAGCGACAACTGGAGAATATATTTGATCGAGTCTGTTATTCTCAGTAATTTTGTGATGCAATACTGGTTTCGGAAACTAAAATGGCTTCCTTCGTCAGTTGCTTTTTCACTGTGCTCAAGTGGCTGTGAGCGGGTTTGCTGCCGAGTTCGCGAACGAGCTGCTTTTATACACTGAGTTAGACTGGTTGTGTTGAAACTGACCAATTGGAAGCCAGGAAATTTGGATCCGTTACTCATGATAAGAGCGTGTACAACGTATCGTATGCAAATTTGGATCCAAGAAAGAGCTTCGCGTCAGTTTGAACAGGTTTGTTTTGCAATTGTCAAAGTACTGAAAAGCGTTTCAGTAAACTCTGTAACAACAAGATAGTAGCTAGGTCTGAACTTTAAAGGTTCAATAAGCTTGGGTGGTGGAGTATAGTTCAAACGGTGGTAGTGTAAAGTTAAAGTCAAAGTTTTTGTGTTGCTGTCACTTGACCCTTACCTTTTATAACTCCAAAGTTCGGTTGTTAAATGTGCGAAGGGCTTTTAGCTAATGTCGGTCTGTAAACAAACACCTAGGAAGAATGCTCAGCTAGTTAATCGGCCTAGCTCCTCCTGTGTCTGCCCTCGAGTTCTGCACTGCAGAATCGACTGGGAGTTTCGACGAAAATCAACAAGAAATAAACCAAGATGAACGTTCGTTGTTATTCGCAGGAAAACCTATTTCTGAGATAACAACTTAGTACGCCATACGTGGCGAACGACACAAGGATTACTCTGATTTTAAACGATACAAACAACATCACACTTGTGATACGAAACATGGCGGCCATGCAGCCGGAGAGCGTGAGTGCTGCCCCCCGCAGTGCGAATAGGTGAATACCGCTGACCGACTTACTACTGCACACTGCTGTAGCAACATGGCTCCCCAACTGCATACATGCAGTTAACAATAACAGTGCAATAACTAACAGCGATAAATGTTCGACAAAGAACAGTCCAATACTTGAACTATGGCAACTAGTTCATGTTCAGAGTTCAAGTAACCTTGCAAAGGTTACTGAAGTTCAAAATATCAATGAAGATTAAATTTTCAAAAACAGTGCTCAGTGTTAATTAAAAGTCACTCAAAGTCACTCTTCACATGTCCCTTGCTGGCTCCTCGTTGGGGATTTCTCCGGTCTCCTGACTAAGTACATCCTCTCCAGTCACCTCATCTGTGGTCAACAATAGCACAAGCTTGTGAATTGGCCTGTCTAGGTATGAAGGCGGGCTTTGGCGTTGGCCACAGTTGTCCAAATTTCTATCTGCCATCAGCAACTTGACCTTTCTGACATATCCGTCCTCACTTGGGTAAACTTGCACCACTCTACCAAGTAATTTTGTAATTTGTAATTTGTACTTGATTGACCACTCCCAAATGGGGTTTTTCAGGGCCAATTTACATATCTAATCAGGGTGAGATCGGACGTCAGCATGTAAAGGCGCCTATAGCAGCCGCTATCAGTCCATTCATGATCTCACCCGAACCCAACCAGCAGAGCAGACCACAACACCGGGAACTCCATGCCCTACTCTTTGCGATAAGTGCGTGGGTTCTTTAACGTCCCCTGCTGACCTGTAACACTGAAGATGCAGGAGACGGGACCTACGGTTTATCGTCATTATCCGAGAAGACTAGAACATCTAACCATTTGCAGATTTTAGTTACAAAGGCAGCACGTTCTCCTCAATTACTTTAAGACCCTGAGTGTTGGTCCGGTCTGGGACTTGAACCCGAGACCTCCCGCACGGTAGTCCGGCGCTCTACCAACTGAGCTAACCGGTCGGCGGCCACTTGTTGCGCGCTCCTTCGCTCTCCTTAGATATCACAACGTCTCCCACTGCAAGGTTTCTTTTAGGCTGGATCCACTTTTGCCTGACCTGTAACATTTGGAGATACTCATCGCGCCATCTCATCCAGAATTGGTTCGCGCAATACTGCATTCTTCTCCAACGTTTTCGACAATAAACATCAGCTCTTTGGAACTCTCCTGGTGGTGGTAACAATCGTTTAGGTTTCATAGTAAGAAGATGGTTTGGTGTTAAGGGCTCTGGTGCCTGTGCATCACATAGGTAGTCCACACTGAGAGGTCTTGAGTTGATAATGCACTCGACTTCTGTCATGAGTGTGCGCAAAGTCTCATCATCAAGTTGGCTCCCAACCTTCGATAGAAGTGGTTCCAATGCATTGCGTACACTGCGAATCAAACGTTCCCAGGTTCCTCCCATGTGACTACAATGGGGCAGGTTCATCTTGAATGGGATCCACTCGCATCCATTTCTTAGCAGGTATTCTTGAACGTGATCTTGATTCATCTCAGATAATGCCTCCTTCAGTTCATTTCGCGCACCGACGAAATTTGTCCCTTGATCAGACCTCAACTGTCTTACAGCTCCTCTTCGATTCATGAAACGACCAAGAGCTGTCCAATGAATTGGCAGTCTCCAAATGAACACTTCGCGACGCCATACACGTAAACAGCACTCCGTACCGTTTGACTTCGCTTCTTCTCTCTTTGACTATGAACGGTCCAAAGTAATCAACGGCGCAATATGAAAATGGAGGCGCGGGCTCCAGTCTGTCCTCAGGAAGACAGGCCATTTTCTGCTGCTCTGTGGGTCTACGCAGTCGTCTACAGGTCACACAACTTGATATGAACCTTGCTACTCCTGATGATCCATTGATCACCCAGTAGCCATTCTGGCGCAGCTCATTGTGCGTCATCCCACGACCCATGTGGTTCACTTTCAAGTGATGATGTTCGATCAACAGTTCAGTCAAGTGTCCCTTTCTCGGAATAATGACTGGGTGCTTTATGTCAACTGGTACATTTGCTCTTCTGATACGACCTCCAACACGAATAAGACCATCTTGGTCCACGAACGGGTCCAGTTTGTACAGGGAACTGGTCTTTCGTAACTCTTGGTTTCGTTTTCTAGCTTGACATCGGTTTGTGTCTCCATCAGTAACATTTAAGTTGCAGAGGATCTGAAGCTCTGTCTGGAAGTGTTCATACTGCAAACTCTTGATGATGTTCTTCTCTGCCTCTTGAAGCTCTGTTACTGTAAACTTTACTTCTGGTATCTCAACTTCTGCACTTGACTTTGTCCCCGGTTTCTTGGACATCTTAATTTCTCTTCTCTGAAACTTGGACTTTAGTCGTAGACACAGGGCTATGACCTTCGTAGCCTGATACCAGCTGCGTACACCATTAAGTCTGCTTGTCTCGAAGTAATCAGGAAATGGAGTGACGCTCTTGACTTCCGTCGTCAATACGGGTACTTTCTTCACTTCAGGGTCGGACTCTTGAAGGGGAGACACCTCCACGTTCTCAGGTTTGCAAGGTCCGCTTTCCCACAGAAATTCTGGACCAATGAGCCAACGTGAACCTTCTACCAGCTGTTTGGCTGTGAGTCCTCTTGACGCTTCGTCTGCCGGGTTGTTGGTTGTCTCAACATAGAACCAGGAGTTAGGATCAGTTAGATCACGGATTTGTTGAACTCTGTTGGCGACATAAACATGGAATCGTTTAGCCTCATTGCTTATGTATCCGAGAACTACTCGGCTATCCGTCCAAAAAAACTCCTTGATCCCTGGGTACTCTAACTCATTCCGCACAAACTCACTCATTCTTGCTGAGGTGGTAGCGGCAGCTAATTCCAACCTTGGAATGGTTTTGTGCTTCAAGGGTGTTACCCGTGTCTTTCCAACAACAAAAGAGCAATGAACTTGGTCATGTTCGTTAATTAGTCTTAGATACGAGCACTGGCCATAACCTTCTGTTGAAGCATCTGAAAAGTAGTGCATTTCCACAGCTTTCACTGAGCCAAAGTCGTTTGGCTTAAAACATCGCTCTATCTCCAGTTTCTCCAGGTCCTTGATTTCTTGACGCCACTTCTCCCATTGTGGGCTTAGATACTCAGGGACAGGGCTATCCCAGTCCAATTTGTCTCTGCACATCTGCTGGAGTATCTGCTTTCCTTTGAGTGTTACAGGGCCTATGTATCCATTAGGATCATAGATGGAGCCAATGGTCGATAAGACACCTCTTCGAGTTAAAGGGCGGTCACGAAGTTCGATACGGAACTGAAAGCTGTCATTTTCAACGCACCACATCACGCCTAGGGCTCGCTCAATAGGCAAAGGATCTACAGCTAGGTTCAGTTCTTTGATTCCCTTTGCATGGTCTTCAACCGGAATAGCTTCAAGAACTTCCTTCTTGTTAGAGACTATCTTGTGCAATCGGAGCCCGGCCTTGTCACAAATGGCTTGACTGGCCCTGATCAATTGGATGGCTTCAGGAACTGTAGCTACGGATTTTAGACCATCGTCCACATAGAAGTTCTTACGAATGAACGCAGCTGCATCAGCACCAAAATCTTGTTCACCATCATCAGCCGCTCGCCTAAGCCCAAAGTTCGCACAACCTGGTGAACTGCTGGCTCCAAACAGATGAACTTTCATCCGATACTCAACCACTTCCTTTGAAGGGTCGCCATCCAGCCACCATAGGAAGCGCAACAGGTCTCTGTGTTCTTCGGCGACCATGAACTGATGGAACATGCTCCTTATGTCTGTCATAAATGCAACACTTTCCTGGCGGAAACGACACAAGATTCCTAACTGATCATTCATGAATTCTGGACCTTGAAGCAAGTAATCATTGAGGCTGACTCCGTTAAATTGTGCTGAACAGTCAAATACCACTCTTATCTGCCCTGGCTTTTTTGGGTGATAAACGCCTGTGTGTGGGACGTAGTTGACTTTACCATCTTGCACCTCAAGACGATCTGCTGGAACTCTTTCGGCGCACTGAGAGATTAGGTCCTTCATGAAGATCTGGTAGTCTGCAAAAAACTTCGGATTCTTCTTAAATCTGGATTTCAGTTGGTTCCACCTCTTCACAGCAAGCTGTCGGTTGTTGGGAAAGGACACATTGTCAGATTTCAAAGGAAGCGGCATTTCATAGTGTCCATCTGGTCTCTTCTTCACTCCGTCCTCCAGAATCTTCAGGAACCTCTCATCTTCCACAGAGTATGGTTTGCTCTTATCTCCGCAAAGTCCGACTCGAACACACGAAGAATGTTCTCTGCGTTGAGGATCTCTTTGGCTTTCGTTGCGAATGCAAATCGGTTATTGATTTCTGAAGCTGCAACTCTATTGCATACACCTTTATCTCCACTCTCTTTGTCACGTGACTTGCAGACTCTTCCAATCACTCCCCAACCAAGTATAGTTCTTTGAGCATACGGCTCATCATCTTCCCCGGCAACTATTTCTCTTGGTCGGATAGCTTTTGGACAGTTGTTTCCAATCAGAATAGAAATCTCTGCATCTGGGTGGTATGGTGTCAACTTATCAGCAATAGGCTTCAGATGTTGCCACTCTCTAGCCACTTCAGGTTTTGGAATCTGTGATCGGTTGGCTGAAACAAGTTCTCGAGTGAAGGCCACTGGCATCTTTATAACGCACTCTCTATGATAGTCCAACACTTCTAGACCAGATATCTTTCTAGTTTCAACGTGTGCATTCTGCTGTTGCATTGTTGTCAACAATAACTCTGTTGCTGGGCCTTGTAGGTTGAACCGTTCGCACAGTGTTTCAGACACAAAGCTAACATTTGAATGGTCGCCAGCACTGCATACTGCAAAATTTCCTTTTCCGGTTCTCCCACTGGCCTGACCCACACTGGCACAATCATAGTGTGATCAAATCCACCACCTTGATCAGCAAGTAGACATACACTCATAAAATTTGAGACGGCAGCACTGTCTTGTGTTTGTTCTTTGTGAAGGCAGGTAGGATGCATTCCTGAGCAAGTTTTGCAATTCAACCTCTTCTTGCAGTTCATCACCTGATGACTTCTACTGGCCGCACAGCCCATGCACAAATGTTCACGAAAGAAGAAATCTCTCCTTTGACTGAAAGGCTTTCTGCAGAAATCAGTGCAGTCGTCCAACTTGTGTACTGCACCACAGAACAGGCACTTGCTTGAGTTGTTTTTACCAGCGTGCTCTGATTTGCTAGAACTACTAGGACCTGATTCAGAGTTTTCTCCGTCCTTGGCTGATGTAGATAAGGAACTACCCTCTTCTGACTTCTTCTTTGGAGTTTTGTTAACTCTAGGACTGGTTAAAGTGGACATGCCTTCTAGCTCTGGGATGTTAGCCTTTTCTGCTGCTTCTCTTATGAACTCGGTAAACTTGAGAAAGGTAGGGTAACTAGTTTCACCATGGGTGTGTCTCCACAGCTTAATTGCATCTCTTCACTTATTCTCAAGATGGTAAGGGAGTTTAGCTAATAACTTTACATTCTCCTTTGCATAGTCTAGGATAGAGAGTCCTGGAATTGTTTCCTTTGCTGCCAAGATCTTATCTAGGAAGTCTGAGAACTCTCTTAAGGCAGCAGCATCCTTGGGACCTATCTTAGGCCAACTCTCTAACTTGTTAATAAATGCTGTACTTACAACATTACAGTTTCCATACCTCTCCTGCAGTACAGACCTAGCCTTCTGGTAGGCATCTTCTGTTCCAATCAGAAGATAGTGTTCCACCACTTGTTTTGGCTTTCCTGTTACATACTGATTCAACATGTTCAACTTGATGTCTGCTTCTAGAGGTCTGGAGTCGACTAGAGCATTGAAAGTACTCTTCCACGCAGGGTATTGTAAAGGGTCACCATTGAATACTGGAATAGTAAGTTTTGGAAGTTGCCCAGAGACAAACAACTGTTTGCTCACAGAGCTTTGTTCCAAATTAGCTTCAGTTAACTTATCCATACATCTTTCCAACGATAATGCCATTCTATCCAAACCATCGCTGAACGATTTAACTTGACCTTGGGGATTAACAGGCTGGTAAGTAAGAGGGGGTGTAACCATTGTTGACATAATTGGTGATGGACCACTGAAGAAATTAGTTACAGCAGGATTAGTTCTCATTGGTGTGACATTTTCATACCCAGACTGGTGACTCGAAGGTGAAGTAACCGCTGACACATTTGGTGATGGACCACTGAGAGGTTTAGTTACAGGAGGATCATTTTCATAGCTAGGCACTTCTGCTGGAGTGGGAGGGACATGTCCATGTCCAAAATGACGAACTGTAAATACTGACTGTGTTACAGCTCCTCGAGAGAATGATGGAGCAGAAGCATGCAAAGTACTTGACGTAGACTTAGGTGTGGACGTGGTTGTAAGTGTTGGTATTTGAGGTACTTGTAACTGAACCGATGTGCTAGCCACACTAGTACTGGTAGTCACAGGCAAAGATTGCAGGAATCTTCTCACACCTTCCCCTTTGCCTTCGGAAGGAAGGTTAACCAAGTCGTCCTCAAGTGAGGGAATTTGCTCCCTTTCAATCTCTTCACAAACATTTAACTTAGCTCTGCTTAATTCAAGATCCCTTTTTAGTTTTAGCTCTTCAATTTTTTGTCTTGTATCAACTTTTCAATTTCCAGGGCCTTTTCTTGTCCAACGTAGGCTAACTTCACTTTCAAGGCCGCTTCTTCCTGTTGAAGCTTATACTTGTCTACTTTGTTTGAACGTTCACTGTCCACACTTGATTTTGATTTAAGACTTTTGACACTTTTGCTCAACTTGGACCCCTTAGATCTGACAGAACAAGACTCGAGTACTGTTTGTTCCAAATACTTAATTTCATCCCTCACGTCCCTTTCAAAATTAGACCACTCACCACAAACTTGCTCCCAGATGTCTCTGACAATCGCTAACTCGTCGCCTTCAACAATTTCTCTAATTTCATTGTACGCATCCGTAAATTCATTCCACAAAACTTGAGCCTTACTAAACTTCTGCTTCCAAGTTGGTAGTTCATTACATTGTCCTCGAAGCAGCAGTGTTTCTCTCATTGTTCCTGTTAATGTAGACCTCATAGACTTGTACGATTTAATTTTAATTTCGGTTTGATAGGACCGACCCTTTTTTGTCAGCTTCCTATTACGAACTTCAACAAATTGATCTTCATTTTCCTCTTCAGAACATGTCTTATCTTCGGCAACATCCGGTAATTCAACGATTAAACGCGAAGACATTTCGTTGGCACCATCCAAGTAATTATTAGAAGCGGAACTTACCACTTCAGCACGGCCATCCGCCAGCTTTGAGTCCTCGATTATTTGACTTGACTCTCGAGACATGACGAGTGTTAATAATTCCAAGCCAAAACGTACGTTTACAAGGTTTAGGACCACATGGAATCCATTCAATTCAGTCTAGCTTCTTAACAAAGTTG
>OX393566.1:6435460-6482357 GCA_947652115.1 Blastomussa wellsi | reverse complement strand
CTCGCTTTAAAAATTTTGAAGACAGGTATTCAGGGGCGTGGCCTGTCATACATTTAAAGGCCATTGTGGCGCTTCGGTAATATAGCTGGTTTGCTACAGGTAGCCAATTGAGCTCTTTACGAATGGGCGTAATATGGTCATATTTGCGCGCACCGCTCACAATGCGGCAAGCGAAGTTTTGCACAGCCTGCAGTTTGTTAATGTTACACTTCGATGTGTTTGCCCATACATTAGAACAATAAAATAATTTACTAAAAACTAAAGAGTTAATAATCATCAGGAGTGTACGTTTGTCAAAAACATGCTTGACGCGGTTTATTTGACCGAGGCGGGACATGCATGAAGAAGCGGTTTTAACATGAAGAAGCGGTTTTACGGACAGACCTTGTAAAGAGCTGCGTACCGCCCCTATTGTGGTTTGGCTGACACTGAAAAGGTATTACATAAACTCAGACCTGTAGTATTTAAAGTTGCAAAGTTGGGGTCCTTGCAGCTGGCGCTCCTATAGTCCCGGGTATAGTGTAGTGGTTAGGTGTATGTTCCTTGAATCGTGTTTCCCGGGTTCGACTCCCGGTTTCCCCATATAAAATATCTTATTCTTTGTTTGAATTTAAAAAAAAAAGTGTCTTCCTTAGGGCGCTTTCCATTTGTTAGAACTGGCCGGTCGGACTGGTCTGTTCGTAAATGGTATGCGCGAGTTCTGAGAACTGTCAGAACTAGTTCTGGCCAGATTGGCCCTCCTTATGGAGTAGGCCGCTCAGTTCTCCCGGTCTGACGCGCTACGAGGAAATATTGCGCGGGAATTTTACGCGTGGAAAATGGCGGCAGGTTCATCACAGACTTGTGGTGGGTATAATAAATTTATACCTAAATTTTGTGCATTGTTTTGACGGAGAGGAAAATTGCTTTTCCTGAAGTGCCTTACGAAGGTTTTCATAAGCACATTGTATTTCATTGCAGCACTCGAGAACGAGGAAATTCTCGCTAATTTGCGCCGAGAAAATACACATAATTGAAAAAAAAGACACAAATTCGTCTTCTGCATCGTTCATAACAAGAGTATTCTCTTCTTCCAACGGAAGAAAGTCGAGAGAAAATGTCGGCGGAATGTTGGAAATTTGCGTTGCTAAGTCTGCCATATTGTTTACATCAGCTCTTGCGTGTCTTGCGTGAATATCACGCAAGGATCGCGTGGGTAATTACGCGAACTGGCCTTTGGACATTCCATTTAGACCGATGAGGACCAGTTCTTTCATACCGGCAAGTTCTAACAAATGGAAATCGCCCTTAGTCTTCTTTATTAAATTTTCAAAAAACTAAGTGTATGAGAACTCTTTATATAATTTCAAATTTTACCCATGGGCATATGTTGGTTTAATTTAGCCTCACCCTAGATGGGTGAAAATGATGTCTCATTTTTCATGTTTGAGTATTTTGAATCCAGGAATATGGCTCATCCTCGGTGTAAGAACCTGAGAAACCCACCAGTGACGTAAAACAAAGAACCTTAAAACCAGTCACAGGTTCTTACACCGAGGTAAACCCAGGAATATTGAATATCACAGAAGCATAATTCGAGCAAATTAGTACTTTTGGAGCATAATTTCGAGCAAAATACGGGGGCAATTATTTTGAGCAGGCTAGCCTTTTTCGAGCACAATGTGTAAAGGTTTAGTACTATCAACTGGATACCTACGACGCCATTGAGGCATGGGAGTTTGCGTTCTAAGTGAAATTCGCAGGCAGCGGTGGAGTCCAGTTAGAACGTCTCATCTTTTGATACTGTGCGACGGTCTATTGCTTTAAATTCCGCGTCAGAAAATTATTTGGTAAGTGTTAAGTTTTTCCTTTGGGCGAATTCCAACGGGATATTTCTGGAAAGCTTCGCTTTCCGAGCTAGCGAGGTACGAAGTGTCGAGATGAAAGAGTGGCAAGGTAAGAAAAGGTATACCACGCGACTTGCTCGATCTGAACCGTGACTGCTGGTGACGGAAGGAAATTGTCCGAATTAGCTCGAATTCATTTTTGCTCATTTTGTCGTTTTGTTAAACATCATTTAACTGAAAATGCTTTGTTGGTGTAAATGGGGTATATGACTGGTGTATATAGCCTGTCGTTACAAATGCGAGATAGAGCAAAATCTCTAAACTGAAGCCTTCAGTTTTCAAGGAAACAGATTAAGTGAGTAGTGGTTAAATGTTTAGGGCGCTTTGTGAGCCTTTGTTCCCTTCCCATAGCATTTTGCGATACACTTGATAATTATATATACGTCTATTTACCAGCTTAAAGTTAGTTTTCCATTTTATATAAGAAAACAACACATGCTTTTAAAGGCCCAGAAAAACGGCTAGTGGTCCCCAGTCCCGAGCCGATAGGCTGGATTTAGAATTGGCTTACAAATGACCTCAAATTTTCGATTTAGGTCGACAAATCTGATCTGAAGGAAGTCAGAATCACGTGGGCGCGTTTAATCTTATATCTAACACATGCACGCCAAATTTGACTCAATTCTCCAAGATATAATTACTACGTGAGCACGCATTAGACCTTCCTGGCGAGATGAACAAACTTCTCATTTAATTTCAATAACACGTTCTATCTTTAAACAGCAGATATGATATAGAAATCTAAGTTCTTCGATCTCATTCAAGAGAAAGAGATGTTAACGAATTAAATGCCGATCGCGAATTTCTTCTTTCTTATGAATCGTCTATTGTTGCTTCATGACATTACGTTATATGGTGTTATAAGATTGTATTCTCTACTTGCAAAAATCCCATAATACACCTCTTTTACCCCCCAAAATTTTGCATAATCATTGTTTGCAATTTCTCGTAGGACATGAAGATGTCCCAAGGGAAATCTAAAACAATGCCTATGCAATATATATATATATATTTTTTTTTTTTTTTGGGGGGGGGGGGGGGTGGGGGTAGAAGCGGTGTATTATGGAAGTGTGCAAGTAGAGAATTTATACTTCTCAAACTCATTAACAATTCATCGAGTTAAAACAAAGAAAATCATAACCGTGAAGGAAGTTTGGATACCCGATCTTAATTAGCATAGATTTTGACAATTTTATTTCTTCGTTTTCTCCCTAGTTTTAGCTTCGATTGAGAAGATATATCAAACACTTGAGACAGTGTTTCATCACATTTCCAAACGCCTCAAAGTTCGTCAAAAATACCCCGCTGCGCGTCGTATTTTCAACCCTCTTCTCGGTGTTTGGAAATGTCATGAGACACTATCTCTCGTGTTTGATATATTACTCAGTCACTCGCTAAGCGAGAGGTACCACCTGACTCTCCTTTTTTTCGGCTTCTACTGTTAAGCAACGATATAACTACAGTTCAACCCCAGTAACTCGAATTGCAAAGGGAAATTGAAATTACTTCGAGTTATCGGGGTTTCGAGTTGTAGGGGTTTTGAATCGAACAAAAAGACAAGAAACACTTGATTAAAGGGGTTTTATGCTTAAACATGTTTTATTGCAAGATTTCTAGCAATGTAGGAGCATAAAAACGACAAAACATGAATTATAAAGTAGCTGCTCTGCAGAATGTTTTGCGCTAATTCTCACTTTAAGATTTGTTGAAATATCTATTCACTGATTGATTTCGAGTTATCGAGGGTAAAACACCCCTCTGTAACAGACCCAGTGGAATCTTTATCCTCACTGGGTTTCGGGGAAAAGTCACCGGGTTGGCTAATTTCCCACTGGGTCCGCTTGTTTTCTGTTTTACTTTGCAAACAAATACACTGGGTCATACCGCACAGTCAATGGGTAAAATCAAAATATTCGCTGGGTACTGGGGAGGCTAAATTTCCACTGGGTAGGGGAAAATAATCCACTGGGTAGGGTTTCAGTGGGTCTGTTACAGAGGGGTGTTTACAAAGAAAAGTACTTTAAGGGAAATAAAAATCGCTTCGAGTTAGCGGGGTTTCGAGGTATCGGGGTTTCGAGTTAAAGGAGTTAAAATTAAGTAAATATATACGGCAAATTCAAGGCAAATCAGTTTTGATTCGAGTTAGCGGGGAGTTCGATTTACCGAGGGTTCGAGTAACGGGGTTCAACTGTCAGCCGTAAATACTAGAAGGTTCATTAGTTTTATGACAAATTGTAGACGTGTTTCGGTTCGGAATCCCGTCGGTGACCTTGGACAAAAGACAGCATACTGATCGAGTCTTACTTGAAAAAACGAAATGCAAACACTGTCCCACATGAAAACCAACACAATCAGCAATATGTTCAATGGCAAACTCAGACACGACATCATAACAGGGACTAATGACGGCTAACGCATCCACAAGCTAATAGACCTTTAGCACCGCGTTTTTTGCACGATACGGCAAACCGCAAACCGCAGTCTGAGGTTAGACGTTTTTCGTTGGAGGTTTACGTGAAATCAAACGTTTCATGGGTAATTTTATCGATTTGACCACGAGGCAGATTAATAAAATGCTTGCAAACTCAAAACGTGGACAATTCAGGTCGCTGTTGCAGTCGACACCTTTTGTAAACGGTGTAAAGTTTAGTTGCGCCATCTTTATTTTTTCATTCTTTCAGACTATTTTAATAAAAACACCAAAAACTCGTAAACTATCACCCGTGGAATGCTAAGATCTTAAATTCAAGTAGCATACAGATACAAAAGCCTATATTAGTCTTAAACGCAGGTTTGTCCAGTTAAAGCGGCCGAAATACTTCCAGGCCGTATTTTACTTACCGCTAGGAGAAGTAACCGCAGTTAACCGTAAACGGCAAACGTGACGAGCAGGGTTTGGAACGTTCCATCCATCTGAAGCCCCCCACCTCAAGCCCCCCACCTCAAGCCCCCCATCTGAAGCCCCCCACCTCAAGCCCCCCAAGTGAAGCCCCCCATCTGAAGCCCCCACCTCAAGCACCCCATCTGAAGTCCCCCACCTCAAGCCCCCATCTGAAGCCCCCCACCTCAAGCCCCCCGAAACGAAACTCGACATACAATATGAAGCCCCGAAATTCTACATAAAATACTAGTCCACGAATGTGACATACAATATGAAGCCCCGAAACTGTACATACAATATGAACCCCGAAACTCTACCTACAATTGCAAGCCCCGAATCTCTACATACAAAAAAAGCCCCGAAACTGTACATACAATACGAAGCACTTAGCAAAATCCACATACAACAAGAAGCCCCGACACTCTACATGCAATATGAAGCCCAGGATTTCGACATGCAACACAAGGCCCGAAACCGTGGACATACAGTATGAGGCCTCGAAACACGACATACAACACGAAGCCTCGAAGCTCTACAGACAATATTAAGCCCTGAAAGACGACATCCAACACGAACCTCCGAAACTCGACACACAATATGAAGTCCCGAATTCCGGCCTACAATGTCAAGCACAAATCTTGACATACAACACGAAGCCCGGAAACGCAACATGCAATATGAAGCCCCGAAAACTACATATAATAGGAAGCCCCGAAACTCTTTTATACAGCGGGGCTAAGAAGCTACAAAACTGGACATACTATATAAATTAAGTCCCGAACCTCGACATACAATATCGAACCCAAAACCCTACATTACACCACGAAGTCCAAAAGCTCTACATGCAATATAAAGCCTCGAAAACGACAAACAACAGGAAGCCCCGAAACTCGACAAACAACACGAAGCCGCGAAACTCTACATACAATATGTTCAGGCCCCAAAACTTCACATACAAGTCCCAACACTCCACATACAGCACGAAGACCAAAAGCTCTACCTACAATATGAAGCCGACTCACAACATATGAAAACGACTCACAACACGAAGCCCCGAAACTCGACATACAACACGAAGCCCCGAAGCTCGACGTACAATATTAAGCTCCAAAACTCTACATACAATATAAAGCCCCGACAACGACATAAAGCACGAAGCCCCGAAATTGGACAATAGAGTGTATGTCCCGAAATTCTACATGCAATTTGAAGCCCCGAAATCCTACATACAATATGAAGCCCCTTAAAACGACATACAACACGAAGCCCCTACATACAATATGAAGCCCCAAAATTCTACATACAATATGAAGCCCCTACATACAATATGAAGCCCCAAAATTCTACATACAACACGAAGCCCCTACATACAATATGAAGCCCCTAAAAACGACATACAACACGAAGCCCCTACAAATATGAAGCCCCAAAATTCTACATACAATATGAAGCCCCAAAATTCTACATACAATATTAAGCGCCTGAAAACGACAAACAACCCGAAGCCACGAAATTCGACACACAGTATGAATCGCCGAAATTCTACATACAATATAAAACCACGAAATTCTGCATAGAATATGAAATTCTGATATGAAGACCCGAAAATGACTCCTCTCTTAAATTTCTTTTATAAGCCTTATAAGAATATTCTTTATAAGAATATCGAGGCTTAAACTGGCGAAGAATAGTTAAAAATAGTTGATGAATAATTCTGAGGCTGGGATTGAAATTACATTAAGAATAATATATTTCCCGTCAGAAATGTTTATATAAACATATACAAAAAGTTGAACATTGTGGAACGTACACGACAATAGAACACAATACCAGAATGTAACGCGATCTATCATAACCTTATTCAATATTGTATGCGGGGGCAAATTCTATAGACCTGTAGTTTAGGAATATTTTTAAGAATATTTTCAGCCTTAACTAGGAAAAAATAAGAATACCCAAGCTGGGTCTGAAAAACAATATCCTTATTAAAAAAAGTGTACAACACGAAGCCCCAAACGCCTACGTACAATATATTAAGCCACAAAACTCTACATACCATATGAAGCCCCGAAGTTCTACATACAGTATGAAGCCCCTAATCTCTACATACAATATGAAGCCCTGAAAACGACATATATATACGACACGAAGTGCCGAAACTCTACATACACGAAGCCCCGAAACTGGACATACAATATGAAGCCCCGTACTCGACATACAATGGGAAGCCCCGATTCTCGACATACAATATGACGCTCATAAACCCGGGCTCAGAAACTCTTCACAGAATCGGCCAACGATAACAGTTTTCCCATATGGAGCGTTTTCCGTTTATAAGACTCGGATAAAATATCCAGTCCCGGTATCCAGTAAGCTTTCTGAGATAGTTTGCCATCAGAAGAAGATGTTTATCGATGTTATCATTGGAGAGAACGCGGTTTTCGATATATTTGTCTTTGAAGATGTTATCATTTGGGTGACAAGAAAGGAAGAGGTCAACTTCCTCTTTGATAGTCCTGGCAACGTAGCTAAGTTTACGTGTGACTCACACCTCGTGTTCGCTAGTTGCTTGATCTAGTTGTCTTCAAACCTTATCACACGTGGCAAGCGAGATGGCGAGCAACTGAATTGGGATAAAAACCATGGATGCGCAATAGTGATGGAGGTACAAGTTTTGTGTTCTGTCTTTTACTAACTACGACCGTTTTTTGGTGCTTTATAACCCTTCCCTTATTTTTTTTTTCGTACACCAGGAAAACGCTTCTAAACACATCTCTGTTATTCCCGCTGCTTCGGACTTTCCAGACGAAGTTCGATCGCTGTGGTGATGAGAGCTGTTCTTCGCCATGTAACGGGAAACTCTATCACTGCAGCCTTTGTGCAAAGGCTGACAAGAAACCGCTAGCGAAACCATGTAAACTAAAGGAGCATTTTAGAAAGGTGCACTGGGATCACAAAGTTACAGAAGGAGGTCAGTCGTATTTTTCCTTTTTAGTTCATGTCAATGTAACAAGTTTCCGGCCTTTGAACCATATGTCCACGAGGGCGGGCTTCTTTTTAACTATCTCCCTATAGCCTTCGCGTGGTCCTTCGGACGCTTAAAAGATTAATGTATTTGTATCTGTTCGTTGGGTCCACACTACAGGCAACTCAATTTGTCTTAATCTAAGTCAAACCAAGTGACCCTAAGTCTGTTTAAGCGTTCAGACATATATTTAAAGGATAAACTATTTCCTTGCAAAGCTGTCATCATTAGCGATAAAAATCACTGTTCAGGCAAGTGACGTATTTGCGATAGTCACGATCTATTTTAGCGATGACTGTGAGATCAGATTGAGACCCTATTGTCTCTTTATTTAAAGGAGCTACGTCATCCTTCGTGTATCTTGAAGAAATTAGCTAAACTTTTCAAAATCATCATTTCCAATGAATCTGTTTTCATCTTCTCCATCCTCAGTCATCCTTATTCCTTTTTGTTTTAGAATCATCCCTTTTGTGTTTTTCTTCCTTAGCAAACCTTTTTTTTTAGGTTTCACAAGATTTTAACAGCGTATTTAGGCCATCGAAGAAATGAATCAAAATATCATGACGTAGCTCCTTTAATTTACGAAGTTTGAGCAGTCGTATGTCCGTCGTGAACGAAAAAGAGAGGCAAGTGGCACATCGGTAGGCCGACAAATATGACCAGGCCATGCCACCTACGCCGGATAGGGTAAAAAGTCGTAGCGTGATTGTGTGCCGTGTCTTCAACCGTTTCATCCTCTCGGCGATGCATGTTCAGTTGATTCTTGTTCGTGAGAAGACCGTATCGCGATTATTTCTGGTTTTCATGTTTTCATATCATAAAAATGGACGCTTTTGAAATTTTTTGGTTTTTAGGTTTCTCCAGAGAGCTGCTGAGACTGCTGAGTTCGTTTGAGTTTGTCGACACTAAGACAGAAAGCCTGTATCTGTGACTTAAATAGCGATTGATACGTGCCATTTACACTAAGTCGACTCATCAGAATTGACACAGACTTAGCGGTCCAATGTGAACCCAAGAATTATTAAAATCACAGGGAGAATCATATCATATCATTTATACCATTATAGGTATCGTTCTTATTATAATTATAACTAGAAGTTTAAAAAACCAGAAGCCTACAAACATCTATGATAACGGGGCTGCAAATGTGTCGCCGGAAAGGTTTTTTTACACTGCATTTTGCACGCCCGCTATGATAACTTAAGCTACACAACCAAACACGCGGAAATGTAAGAAAAAAATTCAGTTCTAACCAAATGCAGTTATAATTATAATGTCCATTCAACTACTAACGGCTAAAAATAGCTTTCCGAAGACATCGCCCTCCAATACTAGATATAGATTTATGATTTCCATCGTCGTCGTCATCGTGGTCATCATTATCATGATCATCATCATCAACAACTTCCCTACCACCACCATCGTCGACCATAACCGACATTGCTTTGCCACTGCTTTCAGTTGGTAAATGTCAGTTTCTCAGCAGTAATGCCCAAGTAATCATATACTTATGGAACCTGCGCAGTATAAGTCAGTATTAAAGTGTTAGGAAAAGTAAATATAAGAAAAGCTTGTCTCCCTTCTACTTTGCTAGCATTTTTTCCTATTTCTTTAACCCGACAGAATGAGCAAAAAGAAGTCAGATTCAGTAAAACCTGGAGCGGAGTGCAATCCGAAAACAGACACTGACCTGTCCGACCTAACAAAATTCAAAGGAACAGCCTCAGAGCAACCAGGCCCAGACGAACTGTGGAAAATGGAATTGCGACGCCGATCTGGAATTAGGGTAACTTTAACTATTTTTTGAGCATATTTACTAGTATGTATACATTATACATATGTATATGTATAACCATATGTATAGTAAATAAATTTTCAGGTTTTATCGATTGTGGGACAAAATATTCATTGCGTCAGTACTAGAGATTTTGGCCTTGCGGCTTTCTTCGGTAGTATGCTACTACATTTAGATTTACTTACAAAAACTAACAATCGGATATTTTACGAGCTGTGGGTCGCTTTATTTCTGTAACAGAGAAAATACAGGTCAGCAGAGTGGGATTTGCAGCCAAAGAAAAAAACAAGACGGCAAAAGGCAATGTAAGTATTGCTTCTGGCTTAGTAACAAGACAGCAGTGGCAGTGACAGTGGCATCAGCAGCAACAGTAGCAATAGCAGTACTAATGAAAGTGGCAGTGACAGCAGCAGAAGTAGTAGTAGATGCAGTAGTAGTAGTAGTAGTAGTAGTAGTAGTAGTAGTAGTAGTAGTAGTAGTAGTAGTAGTAGTAGTAGTAGTAGTAGTAGTAGTAGTAGTAGTAGTAGTAGTAGTAGTAGTAGTAGTAGTAGTAGTAGTAGTAGTAGTAGTAGTAGTAGTACGTAGTAGTAGTAACAGAAGCTGTAAAACTAGCACTAGCAGTAGCAACATCAGCAGTAGCACTGGCCCTTGGGTAGTGGTGCTCGAAGAATAGCTGTACTAATACTCAGTAAACTTAGTGGTATAGCCCATATACTTGTTCGCGTGGGCTAAGAATAGTTTCCTTTCTTGCATGACTTTCCTTTTACTTTACAGTCTCGAGACGCAGGAGAGTAAAGCCCATGACGTTTGGGATAAAAAGGCAAGAGAAATGATTTCTGAACTAGAAAAAGAAGGAACGTTGCAGTCAATCATTGACCAGGCATGTGAAGAAGTTCAGAAATTACCACCTGATTTTGGCCGTGGTGGCAAACGGGGTATGGCAGCATTCCAAAAGGTGGCCGAAACCAAGTCGGAGGGAGAAGTACCCAGCTTTAAAAAAAGCTTGGACATGTTACTTTCTTCCCCAGAGGAGCTGACTGAAGCGCTACAGGAGGAACTGGTGCGACGCTTCTCGGAATTGAAGTGGAAAAGAAGTGGAAAGAAACACGACCCGTCAACCACTACGATTACAAATCGTATTAATTTTGTGACTGGGGAGATTTTACGGCGCTTTAAGGACAGCGAGCATAATTAATAATGGAATTTCCCATTTTACGACTAAGGAAAAAGAAAATCATAGAAAGGGGTTTTTAAATCAGTAGAAAATGTGGAAGAAAAATAAAAGTTTGGAAAGGAGGAAAGGAGAGGAGCTTTTAACCTAGAAAAAATGAAGACTCAACATTACTTCCAACCCAAAAGAAAAAAAAACGTTTGTTTAAATAATATTAGAACTTAAAAGAAAACGAGAAAACTTTTAAGTTTGTAGTCTGTCATCAGTTAATTAATAATCGAAGCGTTGGAACTTGTGTCGTTGTCTTTAAAGTTCTGTCTTGCCTGCTAATATCATGACCTTTACGTATTTCCTTTACACGCACGAAAGTAACACTAAGTATTAAAATCTTTACGAAATGAATGTGGCATAAATACCCACACAACATAGCCAAACGATTTTCTTTTGACCTCTCGTGGCAATAAAAATACGTCATTTCTCTATCATAAGCGGAAAAAATAAAGCTTAGAGAAAAACAAGTGCCTTCTATGAAGTAAGCTGTATTAAATCTTTGTAGAAAAAATATGTAATCAAAAGTCAAGACACTTCTAACACATCCGATTTCACAAGCATGTCAATGTTATTAGCCCATTGATGATCTAAACAAACCACAGAAATTGACTCAACTATCCAAAGAAATATCCTCGCCCTGCCAATATATGCACTCCACAAACCCTTTACCTGCCAATGCAAATGATAATGAAATCACTGATGTGCAACGTTTGTCTCATTTTGGTCGATGGAAAACGGGTCTGTATTCCAACATAATATTGGAACGATGTGATTAAAATACGTGACCTCCTGTGATAAGAAATTTCCTGTCCGGAGCAAATTTCAAGAAAATAAGGTCTATGTTTTTACTCTTTCTCAGGCCTGTCGTTTAGCGCTACTTAGATTTCGGAAGCAGATGATCCACTTGACCGAGACGATTAACTGCATGCCGTTTATGTTGGATTATATACCCTCCAATGTCATTTCATTTTCCTTTTATTAGGGTCAAGACGACAAATAATGTTTGCTTTTAATCAAAATATGAAAATATGCAAATGTTTAACAAAACCTATAAGTTTATTGTCCCTAAAGCGAAGGGGCCTGCTATTGTATGTCGGGGCCTGATATCGTATGTCGGGGCCTGATATTGTAGGTCGGGGCCTCATATGGGGGGCCTGGTATTGTAGGTCACGTTCCAACTATAGTAGAACGTGACGACGGAGCGTAGATCACGTGATATTTTGAGGTTTGCTGTTCGCGGGTTAAAACGTGATGCTAAAGGTCTCTAAATATAACCTTCAAGTACAAACACTTGATCACGTAATCAGCACAATTTAAAATGCAGAAACATCGTGTGAATTTTAAAAACCTTTAGAAGCCTTGGACAAGAAACCCGAACTATGAAAAGCTCTGTAAATGACAGAAACCTTACTGGCAAAGCAAAACTACTAAATACTTCGAAAGATTAAATCTGTTGTTGAGAAAGCGCCGTAGTACTAAAACTAAAGGAAGAGCTGAAGTAAGTTCGGAAATGTTTTGCTAGTAAAGCTTAAACACGCACAATCATCCCAGACCCCAGGCTAATGTATCATCGGCATTTTAAATCCAATATCATGTTAAGAACCAGGAAATATTAAATATTGGGTTTCCTTCGGCTTGTGTAAATTTTGAAAGCCTTCAAATAGCAACCCGAATTGAAAAACAAAGTCAAAGTAACACAAGACATAATTAATTTAATTAACCGACCCAATCCAACACAGCTAAATACTTCACAACATTATAGCTGTTGTGATAAAGCTAGGTGAATGAATGATAGGTGAAGATGAAATGATCAATATTAGACCACTTTCGATATTTTTAATTTCAACCTAATACAATAGACCTCAGCACGAGGCTCTGGGGAATAAACAAAAGAGTTTGTGGGTTTTATAGCCCAGAGCCTCGGCTCAATGTTAAAGGAGCTACTTCACGGTTTGTGCCTTTTGAATTTTTTACAATCTGCCTCAATCTTCTCCATTCTTAAGGCGGGGCTTTACCTGAATTTGAATGAAATTTGGAGAGGTTTAGAGTAGGTATAAAAGAAAGAAAATTAGTTTTGAAACACCCACAGACAGTTGACCCCCACCCAAGAGCAGCCAGCTTGGTAGGGGGCTATTTGGATGTGTATATTCTAATTTTAAACTTAAAATTATAATTTTCAAACCTCATTAAATCTTCACTATTTCATATTTCATATTTAAGAAAAACTTCCTCCTCCCAAATATACCCCAAAATCATCCAAAAATTTACAAAACATCAAAAGCATTTACTACTGAGATAAATGAAGGGTTTTGGCATTCCTTGAAACGCAAACGAGATATGTGCTTTAAACCCACTTTAAGTGACAGAAAAACGGCTTTCAGGTAGAAACCCGCCTTAACCATCCTTGTTCCTTTTTACTTTACTATCACCTCTTTGGTGTTTTTCTTCCTTTGTAAACTATTAATTTTAGGTTTCATACTTTAAGGGTAATTTGTTTCGTTGCAAAAAATAACTCAAAATATCGTGACGTATATTCCTTTAAAATATCGAAATTTGGCTGTTATGACTCGAGCGTGGGACATGCAAAGAAAGATTCGAAACCATGACCTTCCAGATACCGATCGGGACCTGAGCTGCGAAAACTCTTTGTGAGCTAACGCCATTTACTTTGTTCATACGTGACACGTGTCCTACACACTGCTAGAATCAGCAATGTCGAAACAACAATAATAGATCAGTGCGTTAAGGGGTGGCATTAAAACTAAAGGAAGAGCTAATTTGAGTTTAGAAATGTTTTGCTAGTAAAGCTGAAACACGCACAATCATCCTCAATACAATGTATTATTTGCATTTGAAATATCAAGTTAAGAATCAGGAAACCTTCACATGGTATAAAAGGGATTTGCTTGCGGGCGAGTATCCATACTCAGTTGAATCCTGAACGTTGAAGCCCTGTGCCAGAAGAAGAACGAAGAATCTTTGAAGGCCTTTGTGTACGTGAGATCGATCATGGTAAGTTTAACCATCTATCGCTGAGGAATTTCATAGTGTATGCACTACACCTAGAATGTAGTCACAAAGAACTCAGAGCGGCAGTGTTGGTTCTTCGGTGCTTTAAAGGGACACCAACTGTCATGGGGATTAATATTTTCTGCCCTTTTTTAGCAAAACGACGCTGAAATCAAGTTATGACTAAGTACTTCCAATCATCACTAAGTAAACTTAAAACACCAGGGGGAAGTATATCAAGTAAAACAGAATCCCTGTTTGAAGGTTTCCATTATTTGGTGCATTTATAGTTCTTTAGGCTCTTGAGTTAAGGAATAATGCTCGTGGCAGTGAGCCGTTAACGCAAATGTCATACAAACACAGGTTATTTGTTTTTTGTCACCAGGAGTTTAAGGTATTCCTCCTCTGTTTTGTCGTCCTTGTTGCTGCTGCATCTGCAGCCTCTGTACTGAATGTGGATCCGACGAAAAGGTAAATTTCATGTCATTTCATTGGCAAATTATCGAGAATCATTTTTTTTTTGGCAAATCTGTCTCACTTTTTGCTAAGACATTAGCAAATTGTACGAGTTTAAATTTGTGCAGTTTGTTTGACTCCACTGCTAAAAAATGCACTTCACGCCCGAATCCCTATTACAGAAAGTCTTCTTTTAACACTTGTAGAGAATTTAACTCCGACACTTTTTCTTCATCCTTTGCAGGATTCCACAAGTCATTCAGTAAGAAAATACACATTGAAGATAAACAAAGACGGGAAGGATTATGACGAACAGATTGATATTGACACTGAGAACGAAACAGAAACTTTCCATGTGCCCAAGACGTCATCGGATAATGAAGCGGGAGATTTCGTTTATGACTTCATAAAGGTTCAATCGCTTTTACTTTCATTATTTTTCATCATAGCGGAGCTCCGGCAGCCCCAAGGGCCGCCAAGCGCAGCCCCATACTCATATGGGAAAGAAAACGAAACCCATGAGTTCATTTTTTCATGGTTATCATGGCTAGCAGTATTGCTCGTGGGCGCGTACGCACGACAACGATGACGACGGAGTCGCGCAACATGGCGGCCATAGCCATGCCTTGTCAATACCTTGTCAGCCTTATCAGCTTACATCTTTGTTATAGGGCATCCATTTTATGGTCAATTGACAGCTGTCAAATCGAGGTATCCGCTTACCAGTATCACATGACCATATCGCGAGCTCAGGTTAGAACTCATCGAGACAACGTGTTTTTTGAAGTTGACCGCTGGCCAGGCATTGGTTTTTTCTTCATTGATCGCGGGCTCAGGTCGAATTTTTTTCTTCTGGCAGCATTTTTTAACTTTTTATGGTCATTCTTAGCTGAAATTCTGCAATTTGAGTACACGTTTTTGATTATTATTTATTTCAGAGAAATTATTAAGAACCAGCAAAAATACGGAGCTCCGCTTTTATATATTTCATTCGTTCATAACCTATTTGACCTGTTTTTTTTTTTTTTCGTATTGCCGACTTTTTCTTTCGTTTTAATTTAAAGGAGCTATGTCACGATATTTTGAGTTACGTTTCGCAACGAACCAAATTACCCTTAAAACGTAGGAAATCAAAAACTAATGGTTTACTAAGGAAGAAAAACACCAAAGAATTGCTACTAAACCAAAAAGGAACAAGGATGGTTAAGGATGGAGAAGATTGAGATGGATTTCAAATGACAATTTTTTAAGCTAAATTTTTCAAAATGCACGAACCGTGAAGTAGCTCCTTTAATTGTATTACTGGTGTTGGTCGTCACGGTTAGTGAAATGGTGAAGGAAGTCGACACTTTAACTGGGCAACTATGGATGGCAGATTTAAACTTTTAAACCGCTCAGCTATGGGAGGCTATTGAAAATCAATTAGGACGTAAAACAAGATTATCCGTCATTACTAGTCACTTCAGTTTTTGCACGGGCCTATGTGGAACTGTGATAATGTAATAGCGCTTTTAATATTTGCAGGATCTGACGATGATCCGTCTGCCAGCAGCCAAATCCTGCTTCCTGAGTGAAGGAACTGACGATGTCCCTAAACCGGCTGAGTTGGTGCAGCTCCTGGTAAGTGTACGTAATATTCCGAAATATATTCAAACTAAAACATCAGTTGTGAACCAGAGGGTCAAACATTTGGCGTGCACTCTCCGACTCGGCTTGTGAAAACTGTAATGCTTGCTCGCGCACAGGCGGCCCATACGTTGTATGTGATTTATGTGACATTATGTAAGAGAGTATATGAGAAAGGTTCGAAGATTGCAAATAAAAATGACTTACCTTGTGTTTTCCTTACGTTATTTTGATGTCTCTGTGGTCCTGGAGTCGGTTTAGGGAAAACCTCAGAAGGTAAACTCGCCTAAATGTCTTTAAATCGACTCCAGGACCACAGAGACATCAAAATAACGTAAGGAAAACACAAGGTAAGTCATTTTTATTTGCATTCTTTTCCACATGTAGAATTTAGGCCAATTTTCGAACTTTTCTCATATATTCTCTTACATAATGTCACATAAATCACATACAACGTATGGGCTGCCTGTGGCTCGCGCCACGCTTGCCGTTATCGCATTTCCAATTTTCGATCCCCTTATCCGCTCATTTGTCAGTGTGCACTAAAGAATTTCCCTTTTTTCTGGCTAGGAAGGCAAAGATGGTCTCGGGTTCCCAGAGCTGCAACCTGAAGTGAAGGTAAAGGTTATTGGAACTCTTGAAGATCGTTCTGGCCTGAGTGGTAAGATGGCCGACCTGTGTGAAAACCTGCCGATTTACTTAGTTGCTGAAGGTGAACTGGATTCCACTGACATGGTTAAGCCTAAAGCTGGTACTAAAGTGCTCACAAAACGTAAGTGAAAATCGTGAAATACGGCTTTTAGAAGTCATACGCTGTTACAATATTAATGCATAGTACGTTCTCGCTTAATATAGATATTTTGGTGAATTACACGGGCAGCCTAAGTTTACTCTATGAGTTTTTGGTAAATATTATAATCTCGGGAAAATATCTGAGTTTTTATGGAATGCGACAGATTGATTTAAATAACTTCAAATTCCAAACAGTTCACAATCATAAACTATTCTTCATTGTTTTCCTTGTTTTAGGTGGCTTGAGAAGATGGGTTTGCAACCGGGTGTGTCGCTATGTATGCAGATATGTTTGCAATGGTTTTGTGTGTCGCAGAGTGTGCAGTTACGTATGCGAAAGGGTTTGTAGGTGGGTTTTGAGCGGGTAAAGCTCGCCTTTCCTGCTTTTACTTACCATGTGTCTGCGAAACTGAAACAAAATGGATGAAATTAAATTAAATGAAAGCTAACATTCATCCAGAGCAATTGTCAGGCAATGAATGTAACTAATCTTTTGATAATTAAAGTTAAAGACAACCTTTCGGTAGGTTTTTATTAAAATAAAAGGGTCTCAATGGGGTAGTGCCTTTTACGGTTAACGGTTAAGCGTCGCGCTCGGGCCTAAACAATAATCCCTCAAAAAGTCATGTTAATACCCTATTGTTGTAAAACATACTGAAAGTCTTTGGACCATTTTGAGATGAAAAAGTATTTTTTTTGTGTGTGTGTGTCTGTACACTCCCAGTGATACAAGAGCTACCAAAACGTCTGTCAACTCGCGCAACGACGCGACATATGCGACAAGTTATGCAGACACTTGCATAATTTCGGGTTTCGATCGTTCCGGTTTCGATCGGATTTTCTCGCTACCAGAACATAAACGCACAACACATCAGACTCAAAAAAAGTTCTCGAGGCCTTTACTTTTGTATCTAGATTTTTTACGGTTAACATTTTTTATGGCTAAAGGTTAAAATTCTTTCATTTCTACGGCTAAATTTTTGGCCATTTTACGGCTAACAGTTGATCCCATTGAGACCCTCTTATCAGTGGCTGGATAAAGAAAGGTCCTAAAGAACAAATAGGACGCAAAGTTACTTAGTTAAATTTAAATTAGTTGTAAAGCTTCAGAGTTTGTTATTTTAATCAAACAAAAATTCCGGTGATGGTCACTGATTTCGGCTATAATATGTTTTATACCAGCTGTTGTTAGAAGAACAGCGATAGGAAGTGTTGAAGTTATATACTGATTGACATTAAAAACCGAATATATGATTTAACAAAACAAATAAAATCCCTTGGTAAGACAATCTAATTTCTTTTGTCTCTTTGTTGTTTATACTTACCAAATTCATGGATTTAAGTCCATAGTGCACAAAGATGGATCTTTCTTTCGGGACGAACATTTTGTTGATTATTTAAGTTTCGTCATATATATTTATCAAGATCGGTCGATAGAAATTTAAACGATAGTGACTCCTAGTAAGTACCTTTCAATCCCAGAATTAGTCCTGGACCCAATTCCAAGTTCTGCCCTTCTGACTTTGAAAATTAGCTAAAAACCAACTGCGGTTCACCAATTTCGGTTTTTTTCGTGAACCAGCGAAAGAACTTTAGTCACAATTTCAGTGCCAATTTACTTACAGCCTAAACAAATCTTGGTGTCCCTGCTTTAAAGGAGCACTGTCATAAGGGTTTTGCTGTTTTGAGCTTCATTCGTTGCTAAAATCATTACCTGGTACCTTTACTCGTGCTCAAAATGCACCTGATGGACTAACTAGGAAGATATCAAACGAATTGTGGCTCAGAGAGCAAACCAAAACGAATTTCTGGGGATATTTTCTAGAAATGGCTTTAGAATTTGAAAAAAACTGGCAATTTTTTTTTTTCAAATTTCAATCCACTTCCATCCTTGCAACCCTAAGTGATAGGCGGCAATAAACGGTTTCAGCGCAATGATGTAGTCTTGGCTAACAAAACTACACCACTATTTTTGAGTTTCCATTGATGGAAGAACATATTTAAGCATTTTGAAATGATGCCAAAATACCGTGACAGTGCCCCTTAATATGAATTGAACCGTGTATGGCAGGAGTAAACGTTCACGGCTTCTAGTCCAAAATCATAACTGTACATAACAAGCTAAAATATTATAATAATGACAAAAAAACATATTCGCTTGATTCAAGCAAAAGTGTAACACTGTAACTCACTCAGCCAACGCTCCCTGGTTTCGCTGCATGGTAGAAAACAAAACCATCTTAACGTCAGGATATTTACCGCTGAATTGTTTAATAATTCAGTTGACAGTCAAGAGCTCTTTTGTGCTTGTTAAGGAAAACGAATAAATTAGGAAAAAGAAGATAAGGGACTTACTATTGGCAGATGCGAAAAGAGGGAGTCAAACCGGCCATCATCGGAGTTAGCGCGGGTAGGATGGATAGAAATTCGGCAACTTTCTTTAAAGACACAGAAGGCACTGTTGCGCTGCTTATAATTAATATAGACTTGTGTTTTTCTTCTTGAGAATCACTGTCATTGCGAATGTGCAGCAGGGACAAATCTCTTGAGGAACGTTCAATTGATCACATTTATTGACTTAAAACGTCAAATTTGGCTCATTTATTCTCCACTTTTCATAGCATCGGTCACGACGCGAAATAGCTTTACGGAACCTTGTGCTTCCTTCTGATCGAGATGAGCATACTTCTCATTCATTTCTCAATAACAAGTTATTTCAAACCATCTTTAAGCAGAATTCTAAGTTCTTCTCATTCAAGAGAGAACTCGCTCGTCAACAAACGTCAAATTTACCGGCCTATTAATTTTATCTTCCCTTGTTGCTTCCTTCCACCTTTGCCTCCATATTTCCCGACTAATACATACTAGTTTTGCAATGGTTTCGATTGGCATGACGTGAAATATCCCACGAGTGATTTGATTTTTCAGTATATACACGATCGAGCCTTTAGGCGAGTGTGTATACCGGCAACGAAAAGCCAAGTCACGAGTTGGATATATATATATTTTTTTTATTTTTTTTTATTTTTTTTTTATTTTTTTTTTTACTTGATTGACCCCTCCCACACAGGGCTTTTCAGGGCCAATTTACATATCTAATCAGGGTGAGATCGGACGTCAGCATGTAAAGGCGCTCATAGCAGCCGCTATCAGTCCATTCATGATCTCACCCGAACCCAAACCAGCAGAGCAGACCACAACACCGGGAACTCCACGCCCTACTCTTTGCGATAAGTGTGTGGGTTCTTTAACGTCCCCTGCTGACCTGTAACATTAAAGATGCAGGAGACGGGACCTACGGTTTATCGTCTTTATCCGAGAAGACTAGAACATCTAACCATTTGCAGATTTTAGTTACAAAGGCAGCACGTTCTCCTCAGTTATTTTAAGACCCTGAGTGTTGGTCTGGTCTCGAGACTTGAACCCGAGACCTCCCGCACGGTAGTCCGGCGCTCTATTTCTCGGTATGCCACGAGAAATCAGTGCATAATTATTTTATCCCATGCCTTTTACACAACTTACAGAAAGGTGCAACTTCAAGTGAATAAGATTCCTCCGTCTGCCTTCCGGATAGCCCACAGAATACAGCTGCGGCATAAATAGCTCCGAGTTCAACTCCATGACTTACGAACCTCAGGACAACGTTGTCAGTCATGGAGAATTTATGTTTGAGACAGGCAATTGACAAAAGTCTTGCTATCCAAAGTTGTTTTATCCGGGTTCGGTCTTTCAGCGGGAAAACTTGGAGTCGTGATAAACACCGGGAAATGAAACTTTCGTGGAATACTACGTATACCCGAGGAATACTGCAAAAAATGCAAAGCTTTTCTAGGCTCCTGAATGGCTGTATTCTTCAAGGCATGGGATAATAACCTTTATCCCATGCCTTGAAGAATACAGTCAACCAGAAGCCTAGCAAAAGCGTTGCATATTCTGTGATATTCCACAGGTATACACAAGACTATACGTATAGTAATCCAGGAGCGTTTCTGGGGGTTTACCATCTCTTACAATTTTCCCGCGGAAAACCAATCTAGCAGCGCGCGCCATTTTTTTTTTATTTTCATTCAACTCAAATTAAATTTTTGAAAGAAAATCAAATATCATGAATGAAGAAACAAATGATTCCATCGGATTCAATTCAACATCAAAAAGTTTAAATCTTTGGAAATTCCAGATACTTAAGATGGGAAACTGTATGTAGACGTCAAGGAATTACCGAAAACCCATAAACGTTAACAGGGGATGAAAGAACTTTTGATTACAAGACTTATGTCAAGTTACTGCAAAACAAATAGCCTGGAACAAGAATTGTCCATGATTTGGCAACCAGTTTTTGACTCCTATGTTTTCAAAAATTCGCATTTTTCGGTTTTAATCAATATTATTTATATTTTTTATGGTGTTGTTTCTGTTTTAGCCTTAGTTGAGCAACAGTTTATCAAATTAGATATAATTTAGCTTATATAATACCAGTTTCAGTTAAATATTTATTTTCCAAGACGGCGGACACGATTTTCAAGACCATTTTGCTTTGTATTTCAAATAATGTGTTGCATTTTTCATTTTTGAAACATTTATGTTTTACAATCCAATAACTTCAATTTTTAGGATATTTAATGAAATAAACGATTTTAAAGAAATTCCAAATGGCGGATCAAAGATTGCGGATCCAAGATGGCGGCTATTTCGATGTTAAAGACGTCATAGTGACGTCATTATTGTTGCTAATGACAACTAACCTATTGTCATGCACAAGAATCTTATCATACATGTTGCTGCTAAGACTGTGGTTATACATCGACTCGTGAAGAAATATTGATTAAATAGCTTTTCAGCCAATAAAATTGGATAAATTACGTCACATTACGTCACCATTATTGTCTACGTCATCCTGTGTTAATTTCGTGACCATAGCGTTAACTGTTTTGAAGTTACATAGGGGGGCTACCGGACCTCCTCCCCCCCAGGTCCTAAGTTCCTGCCAAATAGAACTGATTATTGTATGGCAAGGGAGTCGATCTCGAGGAAAATTCGAGCTTTCTGGCTAATGCTATCTTGATCGGGATTTTGCCATACAGACTTTTCCATAAGAACGGTCATAAGCCGTTGTATTTTTTCTGACGCTGCTAACTATTATTTAAAATTTGCAACTAGAACTGCGGAAAGAAAACGTATAAACAGTTACACGAAAAAAGTTTGCAGCATCCCACAACGTTTGACTTGGCTCTATTTTTTATTCACCAATGTACCAAAACAATATCTTAATTTGAACACCTTTGTTTTTATTTTACGCTCCAACATATACTTATTTTTTATATTACTGTTCGGCCCTGTATAGCTGAATCCATGCAATTTAGTTCAATTTCCAGAAAACTGGCAATAGATTTCTGGTAATTTTTTTCTTATTGAAAGAAAACACTATTATTATTAAAATCATGAAATAAAAAATGAGGGTCACCGTACTCGTTATCGCGATAGAGCTGCTAAATGTCCGGCACAACCTGCATTTTTCCAATTTTTGAGGGAAGGCTGGGGCGAGTTTCAGACTGTCATACGGTTTTAAGGCCCTTGGAAGGGGGAAGATAGCATCAAAGAAAAGATTTTAAGGAATTTTCATCGAAATACGGCAATTAGGACGTTATATGATAGAGTGGGAGCTTAAATGCAATTGTAGTGGCTCATTTCAAGTTTAACTGCCATCCTCCTAAGTCGAACTCAACAACTGGCACTACCACTTTATACGTTATGCAAATTTTGAAACATTAAGACTGGTCTTTCCTTTTATGGCCACTAGTTTGTTATGCGAAGTGAGAGATGCGCAGTGCAAAACCATTGAATCACCTTAAGGTTGAATGCTCACACGTCTGGGCATTGTGTAAGCTTTTCGGGAAGGCAGGTAATTATCCCCCCTCCCCCCCCCCCCCCTCTCCAAGTCCGTAAGTGCCCGTACTCTCTATTGCTGGAATTATTGTTGGGACATACCGGCACTCCCTGAGCAAGAGGTCTAGGAACTTCTTCATGTTTATATTTCTTTGTATTCGTCTTCTACTGCTAACACGTATAAATAATACATCCATTTAAGTGATCAAAGGTTCATTAACTTCATAGAAGAATTGCAGACATGTTTGGGTTAGGAATTTCGGTGACCTCGGATAAATCAGGCAATACCGAGACTTACTGGTGAATACGAATACAAACAGACCTACACGAAAAGCCAACACAAAGAGCGAATGTCCAATAGCAAACTCAGAAGAACGAAAACTAAATGAACAAGAAACGATAACAGGAACTTTCAATGGTGGATTAAGCCAAGGTCAGCAAGAATTTCCGAGCTAATTTATTGTGTGGACTAACTTTCAAATAAAAACACTTAATCAAGTAGCCAACACAATTTAAATTTAGAAACCTCGCGTGAATTTTTATAAACCTTGAATAACCTTGGACTAGAAATCTTAACTATAAACTACAGTTGTTGAGAATGCGCCGTGGCAACAAAACTAAAGGAAGAGCCAAGAGCTAATGAGAGTTTAGAAATTTTTTGCTAGTAAAGCTGAAACAAGCTTGTGGCTTTGATGCTTATGTGATGATAAAGATGGTAAGTTTTATTTAACAATACAAGTCTTATTATCCGCCCATCTCGGTAGAATTTTTTTGCTGCATGCGCAAGCATTAAACCTCGAATGTTGTTACAAGAGCCTCCAGGGGGCACTGTCGGCGCTTGCTCTGAAGCGACACTAACTGTCACGGGAATTTTATCTGCCTCTTTTAGTGAAACGGCACCAAAATTATTATTAAGCCCTTTCATTTATACACCAAATGCGCCGAAAACATCAAGAGCACATCAAATAAATTGTTGAAGGAAGGAGGGAACCGTTATTAGCTTTTAGTTAAATTTGCAAGCCACCATGGCAGGTCTTGTAAAAGTCAATGTTCACCACTCCTTTCATAGCTCAGTATACAGGAATAGTACTTTTTTTAGAAACTGGACCGCTATTTGAAGGCTTCCACTGGTGTCCACACTTCTTTAGGCTCTTGAGTTGCGGGCCTGTGGCAATGCCCCTTTAATGCAAATGTGATACATAACAAATTTTAACACAGTTTCCTTTTTTTTTTTCTATCACCAGGAGTTCAAGGTGTTCTTCCTCTGTTTTGCCGTTTTTGTTGTTTTCACTTCTGCAGCGTCTGTTTTTAAATGTAGATCTGGCGAAAAGGTATACACTAACGTCACGTGATTTGGTCCATGTGACAGATTTTACGTTAACTTTAAGTTTGTTTCCTTCATTATCGTCTAATTAACGAGTGTCAAATGTTTTAAGCAAATTTGCTTTATTTTTTGCTGCGAAAAATTCTACCACGGTTAACGGTAGGTATGCAGGGTATGTTTTGGTTTTATGAAACTTTCAGCAATTGTTCAGGACGTGTCATGACTGCAAACAATACAAAATTGAACTTTGTACCCGTGAGAAGTGCGAAATGTGTCTGTAGGAGAGTCTCTTTTATACCCGATGATTCTTGTTAGCGCGCGCAAGAACAGGAATTATTTAAAACTCTGACACTTTTCTCTAAGACTATCATTCTTTGCAGGATTCCAAAAGTTATTCAGTGGCAAAATGCACATTCAAGATAAACATACATGGGAAGGATTACGCTGTACAGGTTGATATTGACACCGAGAACGAAACAGAAACGTTCCATGTGCCTAGGGCTTCTTCGCATAATGAAGCGGGAGAACTCATCTATGACTTCAAAAAGGTTCAATCGCTTTTGCTATCCATGTGCTGCCCTTTTCATTGTTATTTTTATGTTTTTCTCTCAAGTTGTTCAAATGTCTTGCATGAACGTCTGGCATGACCTACTTTTGTAACGCCGACATAGTTTTGTCGTTATTTGTCCTACTGGCAAGTAAAACGGTGAGTTCGTGTGCATGACATAAATGAAGAAATGAAGAAGCGTCTCAAGTTGAACTTACTCAGAAAATAAACTTCTGAAACCGCACCGAATGCCGAACACGGGAAATTCTACATTTTGGATGGCAGCTACACTAGCTGTTAAATCATTGAGCTATGTATCAAACAGAGGCCAATGAAGTAACAACGCAAGGTTCTTGTATAAATTATATTGAACCGTACGTAGACATGACATTTGTGGACCCAAATTGAGAAAATCAATATGGATTAATTTCATAAACATTTTTGAATGAATATCACAAGAAATATAATTTGGTTTTATCAACCCAGTTGATAAAACCAAATTATATTGTTATACTTCCCACCGACGCAGCACCACAGTTTCTTTAGAACTTACCCCCTCTATCACAAGAAATGCTTCCTTATATATGTTGGTCATTATACTAATTGTACTAATTGTCTTTCTGTGAGGCATTTATCTAATTTTATACACGGGCGTTTGTGGGAGTCCGAAGATGATGCAGCAAAAGGCCTTTTTTTCTGCAGGATCTGACGATTATCCGTCTACCAGTAGTTAAGTCCTGCTTTCTGAGTGAAGGTACGGACGATGTCCCTAAACCGGCTAAGCTTGTGCAGCTCCTGGTAAGTTAACACCACTTCCTTGAAATGTTAGTTTCTGTAAGTTTAAACTGTTTAAAGTTAAGACTGCGTTTAAACTAGAAGGAATTTTCCCGGATTCGTGACGAATCCGAGATGTTTTGGTACCGGATTCGTTTTGCCGTTTACACACAGGCGGGTGGATCCGAAACAAAAACGTCCCGGTTTGGTCGTGTCTGCGGAGATTTTGAACCCGAAAACCAAAGTGAATACTTTGTATAGGAATGCTGTTGAATCCGCGATGTTTTGTCGTGTAAAACAGGTATTTCCGTGAATCCGGATATTTATCCGCCTGCGATCTTACGGGCTTGCGGTAAACCAAGATGGCGGACCTAAAACATATTGCTGTAACTGCGGAACACTGAAAATTTTAAGAATTTATCGTGTTACCCTTACCATTCTTGAGAGCTAACCGTATAACCGCAGTGCTTAGTAGGCGAACTGGATTGCTTAGTCGGCTAACCGCAGTGCTCAGTAGGCTAACCGCAGTGCTTAGTAGGCTAACCGGATTGCTTAATAGGCTAACCGCAGGTCTCAGTAGGCTAACCGGATTGCTTTGTAGGCTAACCGCAGTGCTATAATAGGCTAACCAGGGTGATTTTGTACTCTAATTTAGCTAACTAAACTCGTTCCCAGTGCATTCCGAGCCAAAGGGCCCTTCGAGGTATGTTATTGATAGCCGACCTGCTGTAACATGCTTGGCGCTTGGTAACCGTTCGTGATAATGTCACTGGATTATGAATGTGTGTAAACGGTTGGGGATCCGAATACTCCTCTAGTGGAAACGCCTTTGAATCCGAATACTCTAAATACGATGAATCCGGGAAAATATCCTCTAGTGTAAACCTACTCTGAAACATTGAGAATCAGAAGGGAAAACAGTTTGTGCACTCGGCGCGGTGTGCACTTGCTCGCGTGATCAGGCTTAATATGCCCCATATGTATGTAGATCTGATTTTAATTCCCAAATTGGATCCCTTTATCCTCTGATCTCATTTGTCAGTGTACAACTAATAAATAATTCTTCTTTTTTTTCCGGTTATAGGGAGGTAAAGGTGGTTTCGCGATATCAAAGCCCCAACCTGAAGTGAAGCTTAAGGTTATTGGAACTTTTGAAGACCGATCTCGCCTGAGTGGCGAGATGGCCGATCTGTGTCTAAACCTGCCGATTTACTTAGTTGTTGAGAGTGAACTGGATTCGACTGCCATGGTTCAACCTAAGCCTGGTACCAAAGCGCTCGCAAAACGTAAGTGAAAAACTTGGAATACAGCGTTAGCAGTCATAAGCTGTGGCAATTTATTGATTTTTAAGCATATTCTTTGTGTTTTCGCTTAAAGTGCAACTAACCCCCAAATTTAATTGCAGCTGGAAGAAATGTTTATACTACGTGGGGTAAATTGGCGCAAAAAATTATTGATTTGTGTGACTCCTCTATCTTTTATGTGGGGTGGAAGTCGAGAAATATTTGGCTCCAGTCCGCGTCCCATGGGACCTAGGGCGAGTAGAGCTGTGACATAGAAAGGAGAACAGCATGCGACTGCTTCCTGTGTTTTTTACGATTTTCAGTCTCGTGTACTCTTTTGTCAGTCGCTTGGCATTCTTTATTTCTCTCAGATCTTCTCAAAACGAATCAATTAACAGTAGTGAATGACACTGACCAAGCTGTCATTCTCCTTTCTACGTGATAGCAAATACTAGCCCCAATCCTCCTTAACTACTCGGACTTGAACCAAGATGGCGGCAAGTTTGGAGCAATTTTTCAAACTTCGGAAAGTTCTAAAGCAAATTTAGCAAAAAAATTGAGCAAATTTAAAAAAATTGCGAAAAATTATTCAGTGATAAAACAAAATTGGGGTTAGGTGCACTTTGATGGCACTTTGGTGAGCCGGGAAGTATAGCAAACGAAATTCACAAGCCAGCATAGCAACTTTGCTAAACTAATGGAATTTTTAATAGTGGTAAAGTGTGACGTCACAAATATTTAAATTTTTAAAATTATGGGATTCATTAACATCTTCAGAAAGTACATGATGAAGAATGCCCACTTGCCAAAAATCGGCATCTTATTTCAATTTGGGGGTGAGATATTGGCCCTTTCATGCTTGAGTGTCTCCATACAAATCCCTGTAATTTTGTCTCTGTTCTAAACCGTTCAGAAAGAGACAAAATTATAAGGATTTGTATGTAGTCACTGAAGCATGAAAGGGCTAATAGCCCCAAATTGAAATAAGACGCTGATTTTTGGCAAGTAGGCGTTCTTTATCATGTACTTTCAGAACATCTCGGTAATTTCATAATTTCAAGTTTGCCGTTTGCCTTGGGAGGCGCCGTGGCCTGTTGACTATAATTAATGCGCTGTTCTCCAAATAAAATATGTCTGTCTGTCTGTCTGTCTCTGGATAGGGCGGTCCGAGATCGCGTCCTGGCAGGGGCGGCCGGCCGCTTTGGCAAGACACTTTACTATCACAGTGCCTCTCTTCACCCAAGTGTATAAATGGGTACGTAACGGCACCAGTATCCCATCCAGGCGGGGCGGGCGGGGGGGGGGGGGGGGGAAGGGGGAGTAGTAATACTACCGACTCCCTTTATGCTACACAGAAACCCGGATAGGTGCTTGAGTCGATTGGCGTGACGCGGGCGTCTTTGTTTTCCTTGCCTTAGGTGACTTGAAGAAATGCGTGTGTCGCTGGGCATGCCAAAGGTTTTGCAATGGTTTTGTCTGCCGTAAAGTGTGCAATTACGCATGCGATAAGTTTTTTAGGTGGATATTAAGCGGGTAACGCTCGCAGGACCAAAAGATAACTGGAATTGGTTGTAAAGCTTCATTAACTTTCATGTTATTATAATCACACAGCAATTCGATGAACATTGAGTTTCAGCTATCTGTTGTTGGAGCAACAACAATAGAAAGTATCTGAATTATATGCTGATTAATATTTAAACTGAGTGTATGATTTAACAAAGTAAATAAAGCCACTTCTTGTAAAACAATATATTTTTTGTCTCTTTATTGTTTACTTACTAAATTTACTTCTAGACAAACAAGGCCACAGCGTATGAAGACAGGTACCCTGCACAGAGATGCCAACCTAAAAACATTGAATTCCGGGAGACCGCCAACTTTGTGTCAAGATACCTTTTCGCGGTCTTCAAAATGAAGTTCAAAATAGAGCCCAGCCAATTCAACTACAAAAATGTGCCAAATATTTCAAAATTTCCTCCCGAAATCGGCCCGAGTTAGAGTACAATCTCGTATTTCAAGCATTTTCCTTCGTATCCGGGACCGGAGATTTGGTGACCCGTGCGGGAGACCGGAAGATTCATTCTGTATTCTGGAGGCTCCCGGATAATCCGTGAGAGTTGGCATGAATGCCTGTGTGCAACGTTCTCTTATTTCCTAAAGCGGAAAACTGACGTCTGCGAAACGGCGTCGTTAATCCCGTTCGCAGTGTCCTGCTGTTTCTCCAGAAACTGGGGATCGCGCTCCAACTGGTTACTTTAACTGTACGCATTGTTAGAATCAACCCTGATTGGTTGTCATCGGAAAATACTATATGTATTCATTAACATGCAAGAGGAAAACATGAAGAGTAATTCAAGTGTGATTTTGTGCAGTTTACTTCGCATGTTGTGAAGACAACTAAAGAAGTCTGGTTCAAGATGGAGGAGAATTTAAAATGGACGATGTCCGCTCTGTACAGTTTGCTCTATCTAGCAATCGACACTGCGCCAAATGAAAAATATTCTAGAGTATTCTAGCCTCGAATAGGTCAGTGTGATGCCATAGAATCCTAGAGTATCCTAGAGTATTCAAGGCGTACGCTATACGCGAAGTACACCTGGAGTATTCAAGAGTATACGATTTGAATACGTGAAGTGCCCCTCGCGTATTCACGAGTATTCAATATTGAATACGTGATGCACACCCGGAGTGTTCAATTTGAATATGTAAAAACAGGCCGGATCCTAATAGGATATCCCAGGTGTATTTCGAATCAGGCGTACTAGAATACATCGGAAAATTTCAGTATACGAGGCGTGTGCCGAGTCGTATTCGAGCGAATTCTGGCCCGAATATTTGGCTTTTCGCGTAGTGCGATGCGTTGGAAAGCTACGGAAAGTGACCTGCGGGGATTGTTATGAAAAATCGAAGACGAAATCTTAAATGAAAGTGGTTACAAGTCTTTCAAGGCAGAGCTGCTAGTGAATAAATACTTGGAAAGGACAGAGTGCAAACTTCGAAGGGCGGGTACTTTTGGATAAATCGCTTTCGTGCTCGTGTACTAAAGGAGTTGACAGCCGTATCTAACTCTTTTGGTTCCTGACATTTCTCTCCGATTAAGGTTACTGTCAACTCAATTAAGCCAAAAGTTTCAAAATTTAGTTTTTTGATGATTTTTTACAAGAAGCATTCAAGTTTAATTTTCCAAATAGAAATAACTACAAAATATGAAAAGGAAGACGAGTGACACCAGAAAGAGCTTTACGGGGGAACTGGTAAGGAATAGATAAAGGTGCCATAATCCGATGGCTTCCAGCAAATCTCGAATTACTATTGAAAGAATCTAGCTCCATGAAACGCTAAAAGAAAACGAAAAGTCTCCTTGGGTAAAATACATGAAAAAGCCCCGGTTAGAGAAAGCGAAAGTGCAAGATTTGACGAAGTAAAAACATCTGCTCTTGCCGCCAGGGACAAAGGTTTTTGGTTCTTCCATCGACGCTAGCCTCGAGAATCAGGATGCGTAACAGCCAATCCGATTTCAGAAATCAGAAATTAATATTAGTTCTATCTCTGAGATCATTTCTAATATTAGTTTTCAGTAATAAAAAAAACGGATTTTCTTTTCTGAAAATGTAGAGTGTGGAAACGGAAAACTAATACTGCACAACAACGATCGAAGGGAGTGGGGGAGGGGGGAGGGTGAGGAGTGCGAAAGGGCGCTCGCACCCTCCAACTGGCTGCGGAAGTCCACACTTTTGTTGTCCAGCGATGAAAAAATAGTCTATAGTATATAGTATATAGCATAGTATAGTTCTGTTTTGATTTTCAACTTTGTTTCTACTGTTTTATTTCTAGATATTGACATTGCCCTATAATATTGTAAAATAAAATCATGTCTTTGGGCGTCTTTCGTCTCATATAGTCTTTAAACCGCACGAAATGCAGTACCAGACAACCTTATTTTAGAAAAATTTTTGCGACGACTGGGGCGGGGGGGGGGGGGGAGGGGGTGTGGGCGCTGGCGCATCTGGTGCTCGTTCTCCTCGTGGGATCGCACCCCCCCCCCCCCCCCCCCCCGAAAAAAAACCTGGCTATGGGCCTGACAAAGTTTAAAACCAGAAACAAGGAAGCAGAAATAAAAAAAAAGAACAAATTACCTAATTCTGCGGCAAATCGTGGCTTCTTTTTCAAAAGACAGATATCAAAAAATAGCTGGCAATATAATTTGAACTTAATTTTGGCAAATCACAAAAGGAATTTTTCGAAAGCAGAAATTGCAAGTCCGAAATCTGAAAACGGAAAACCAGGAATCAGATATCAGAATTAATGGCGTGAACGGGACATTGTGGAAGGGGTACTCCCTTCTTGTGTACTGGGAGGTAGGCGAGGGGGTTCTTGTTAATTTCACAAGTACATTCATTTTTTGTTGTGAGGGGTGGTGTTGCCGACAGATATCCGACCACTGAACGAACATTTCCGTTTTCTGTCAGGTGACTTTGTGCTTGCCAGGCCTCCGCTCAGACCATGTGGTTTCATCTGAGTGGACGAGCTTGGTACGTTCTGGTCGTTCTTTTTAGATTTTCTACACTGTAAACTAACCCGCTTACCTCCGTACAATTCGCCTTTTACTAATTTGTGATGTATTTTGATTTCTTAGCGTGATTGCCATTAACCAGGTCTCATCGCTCACTGTAACCGGATTGAATTAAACATCGATCAAATGAACGCTTCGACTGTTTGTTTTGCTTCCTCTATTTAACGACAACAGGTGGGGTGCCAGGGATGAGGAAGAGGGTAGGTGGCCGAAAGTCTTTCGTTGGGGGAGGTGGTAGGGTGTGCTAACCTTACATATGGGGTACGTAAGATACAAATTTATCTTTGTAGGGGTGGGGTAACGTCAAGGGCGGAATAAAGTAATGTTGTGAACAAGCATCCAATAAAATGAAATGAAATGTATTTTTTTCGCTCAGCCAGACAAAGTTGACCAATCGCAGGGTAGAACGAGAACAATACAAAACAAAAACGGCATTGATTCAAGCTCGGTAGTTTCACTCTGAAACTATCTGCATGGATTTTAGAAGGTAAATATATGCGACGTCATGGAAAGAGCTGAAACTCCACCGGCACTGCATGCTTGAACTGAACAGTGAACGCAACGGCCATATATGTGTTCATAAACTTCTAAAAAAATCGGCTTCTGGAATTCTTCGCAGCCCATATGTTCAGAAAAGAATAAAGTCGACAGTTATGTAAGCTTTAATCTTTTAAAACAGAAATAATTTGAAACGATACCCTTAAATCTGAGTACATCTTACTTCTTATTGAGATTTTGCCGCCCCTGTAATTTACCGATATTTGGCAATATAGGGTCAAACTCTACTAACGAGTAGTTTAATACAGCGGGGAACTTTTGATAACTGTTTATTTATTTATGCGAGCTTTTTTTATTTACTACGTTGCTGAACTGTATATCGATGCTGGTAAGTGTTCATCAGTGATCCTCAGGAGACAGCTGATCAGATGTCTCCAAGGCAACTTGAATCTTACTTGGGTTTCCTATATATGACCATATTTGCTGGAATATTTACCCTAAGCGTAACTTAAATGCTTAATTCTCAAATCAGTTTCGTTTACCAAACACGAAACTGAAACAGCCGGGCAACTGACTATGTTCCAAGGCTGAAAAAAGGAATCATTACATTAAAACTTTCCAGTGTGTTTCTACGATGTTCAAGATGTTTTATGGTCGCGATAATTCCCATTTTCTTCATTAAACTGTGAATTCAAGAAGTTAACTTTGTTACTATTGATCTGTATTTTTTTTTGTTTGAAGTTCTGTTAAGTAATGTCTTGAATATATGAACCATGCCCGGGTACATTTTTTTTTCATAATCTTTTCGTTGCTCTTGTTTTGATTTCATCAGCTTCACTTTAGTAAGTGTTTTGCTCGACAGTAGACTAACTCGATAAACAGCAAAGTGCGTCTCTGACTGTTTGCATTACTGCTTGTTTCACTTCTCGTATCTTCCAGCAGTAAAGAAACGGGTTTAACGTCGAATTGAAGTATATTAAAGTTACTGTAAATTGCCAAGCAAGGGAAGTGGACGAAGATAGTCTTTTGCTGTTGAACACAGCCGAAATAATACCATACGGTAGATAACAAGCAAATAATGTTAACTGCAACCACAGCGCACCGGAAACCGCCTTTTTGTATCGTGCTTTCTTCACTGCAATTATTTGGGTCGGCTGCTCCTGTTGAACATGGTCTTCAGCTTCTGTCTGATGACGACGGAGTGTGACAAAAATCTTTGTGTAACAGATCATTGAGGTTAGCAGACATAATGATATCAATGTATTACCAGACCAAAAGGTTATACGGCGATTTATGAGATACGATGTTGAAGCTACAGTGGATCCAACCCAGAACGCTACGACGACCACGTATGTTCTCTTCAAAGTCACGACTTGTCTGTACCTCAACCCTAACAAAACAGCGAGAAGTCTGTCAACGCTTACTGCAGTCAATGTTAACAGAGATACCAAAGAAAAGGTGTAGCCTGCAATAAAATACAGGGCGTATGAATCGCGACAAAAATTTCAGTCTTCCTTTACCATAGAAATCCAACGAATAACGCCGAGCGGCTCTGCGATAATACCCACGCAGAGATCCGTTGTTGCCAGACAACGAAGCAAAAGCTTGGATGACGGATGAAGGGAATTGTCTTTTCGAAGAGCAACTAGTATCAGAGTATTTCCAAGGAATGCAGCTATGGATAGGAGAATGTTCAACACTGATATAAATATTACACAGTGCACGTACACCCCCTCAATGAAAACGGCCTCACATTGAAGCTGTTCAAATGGTTCAGTGTGTTTTACCCTTCCAGTAAAGTTAGTTATTGCCATTGATCGCCAAATTGTGGCCTGTATAAAGTTGAAGAGGTGATGGTGTGATTACACAAGAAACCGTTATCCGATGAAATTGGAAAAAATGGAAAAAGCAGTTCCAATTTCATTTTCCGTGTGTCGTCACTATGAAAACCAAAACAGAACTCGATGTCTGTTCCAGTTCCGCTACTTGCAAAATCTTCTGTAACGCAAAATATAATTGCATCAAGGGACATTTCATTGATGACGGAAATAAGGGGTCGCCATTATATTTCGTATCAAACTACAGATTGCTCGAGCTCTAAATTTCTCAACCATCCTAGTAACTGAAATCGAACGTTGCTTCCTTTTGCTTTGGCTTCACACGGCTAGAGATACAAAGGCGCAACAGGGCATCGGACCAGAAATCTTTTATCTTTTAGCAATGAAGGAAAGCGCTGAGATGAAACAGAAACACCACGGGGTTGAGGTTGAGTTCAGAAAATCCAAATTAGATCAGTTAGTCCTACAAGTGAAAGGCCAAAAATAGGAACTTGTTAGTTGTTTCCATGTTACTGTACTGCAACAGTTGCTGGGGAGAAGTACAAGGTTCAAGTATTTTCTTTTTAGAAAACACACGTGAGCTTTGTCAGGTAGTATTCGAGAACCAATTGTTACAAGTGTTGTGTTTACAATCGGGTGAATACCGTCTTCCCGCAACCCGAGGGTCCTACGATCCGGATACTCGAAGGAGTGTGAAATTGAAATGCTTCCACTCCCTGTATATGATGCTTATAATGAGGTCATTAAGAAAAGGGAGGTAACCTATGTTGGAAAAAGACAACATATTTTCAAATGAACGACAAAATGTATAATTATACATTGGCTGATGATGGGGTAACTTGCAAACACGATCGCATTTCAACTCGTTTACAATCAATTATTTTAACATTGTCAACATTTGACCCACTTTATGATTCTTTCCTGCATAATCGTGTTTCGAGAATGGACTCAAATACGCGTTCATACTTTTCCTCGAGCTTTTACTCTCAAATACATCAAGGAGTAATCACCACAACTCTGACTAAACAAAGATTGCAGAGACTTTCCGTTTCTCATCACGTATTTCCAGTGTGTGTTTAACCATTCCACGACTTCGCAAATATTACCGTCGTAAGTTACACAATGACATTTTATTTGTTTCAAGGTTTAGACTAGGGATGAGGTTGCTGAAAATTGGCTTTGTTTTGTAGTCAAAACATAATACCTAAACACCAGTTTTGATGCACATTCCCACCAGCAGTGTTATAAAATACTATTTGTCCAGGCTCTGTGCACATAGATGGCAAGTTCTTCATACAATATGCGATCATCAGCTTCCAACAATTTTTATATTCAAAACTCAAAACTTGAAACTGAACGGAAATCGTTTTCAAGAATTGGTGCAAAACTGTGGAATGAGATCCCAACTAAGCTCCGAACACTACCAAAACCCATCTTTAAAAATAAAATTTGGATGATCTTGTTCAAAATTCATGCAGTTAGAATCAGAAAACTTGTACGAAGTATTAGAATCCATTATCTCAAAAGTTTAGTAAATACTTTCAGTAGCTATTATTTTTTTTGGCCTATCTTATCTTTTTCATTTTTGTCTTAAGTTTTTGTCTATCCCTCATAACCTACTATGTTGCCAACCTCAATTAATTACATAGCTGTTTCTGTTCTGTAGACTTATTCTGTGTTCGTATTTTATTTGTTTGCATTTTTTGTGTAAATTTTTAGCTTGTATTTTCTTTTTCCTTTTTCTCTCTGATAATCCTGACCCGCCTCGATTAGCGCTGCAACCTGTGGAGCCAGGGGATTGAGACTCAGTTCAGAAGTAATAAAAGTATTGTTCTTGTTATTAATTTTTTGCAAAGTCATAGGAAAAAATATAATTTTGTTCCCTCAAAAAATTATCCCCATACTGTTTAATCCAGATGTACATGTAGCCAATCAGTACAAATTGCTATTGGAAATCAACAGATACAAAGATCATTCACTCAAAAAAAAAAACGTGTTGAGTTCAAGCCTCATTGACAAAGTAATACATTTTGCCATGCATTCTCAGCTCTAGGCTCCATTTCTAGCCGTTTTGGGAGTCCGGTAGTCATCACAAAACGGCTGAAAATCGAGCCTACACTGAGGCACATCAGGCCTGAACTTTCGATTGCAAAAAGCTACAGTACAGCTTACCTGGCACGAAGTGATCACTCCAAATGGCTGGAACATGTATCTTTTTTTGCAGGGAACACATGCACCGTATCTCATTCGGTATTTAAACAAGCTAAATACGGCAAAACAGAAAGCTTATAGAACCGTTGCTTATTATTGTCTCAAAATGGCGGACACTGAATTTGAATGCGTTTTTCGGAGTGCCTGGAGGCGAGTCACGATTAATCCGGCGAAAGTTCGCGCGCCAGTTTTGTGAACGATATCTGTCGCACACGTTCTTACGCCCGTACGTAGATGGAATTGCAAGAAGGACGACAAGAAGGATTACAAGAAACAGCCGTTTTTTTGCCCATTAAGGTATGAATAATTTTAAGAATATCTGTTCCATAATGATTCCTCGGCCGGCCGGCAGTCAGCGCGTGACTCGTGAACTCGCCTTTCTGAAATAGTATTGTTGGTGTACAGGTCGTGAGGATGTTCAGGACTGACCGACTCTCAAATCATAGAGGGATTGTGTATATCGATGTAAGTCGTAAACTAAGCGACTAGAAGTGTTAGATTATATTCATAAGGTTTTGTTTTTGCTTCGCGCCCCCTGGACCATGGGCAAGCTTCCGCGATCGCGAAGCCCGGGCAACATGTTTAAAAGTTCTATAAAATTTTCAACCTTCATCTTAAAGCTCAAAACGGAAGCAGAAAGTCTCAAGAATCGAAATTTGTTAAATACTGCAAGCAGTCAGTCAGTTATCCTCAATTTCGTGGCGCAGCCGGAAATGTATTATGAAACCGACGAGGTGTTATATTTCTCTTTTGTACTGCAACCGCACAGTTCGATTTTCGTCACGTCAAGTCACAGGGAGCAGAGGAGTTATGCTTGAAACATCAATAAAAGAAACGTCTTACCTTCGTTCTTGTATTTATTCTCTTCGTTAAAACCTCTTTTGCGAACCAAATATACGTATTCATTTGCGATCGATCGTTTCGAACCGCCATCATTCTGAATAGTGTCGACCGCTGTGCATTCAGTTGGACGAACTGTGGGCGCCAAAGACACCACAGCAGTAAGAATAGAGACAAGGGATGAAACAGATTTCGGTCGAATTTTCGTCCCCCAATAACTCGCTACATATTCTACAAACCAGCCCCAGTTTTTTGGATTAGGCGTAGTATTTACGTCATCTTTAAGCTACCTAAACCATTACGATGAAAGGATTCATGAAACAGGCATTTGACGATCGCTCATTTCGTGTCGTGACAGTTGGCTTTTCGTACGATGTGCACCGCAACATACTGGTGGCGGAAGTACGTAATATGAGGTGTCATACGTATGACCGGAAGCCAGCAACAACAACAATTTATTTCAGTATTCCCATATATGGTATATGAATGAGTTTGTTGTTGTTAGCACGCACAAAAGCGTCTTCCGCGAAAACGTGACTCATTCGCGGGTTTTTTCGATTGCTCTGTTTGCGGTTTTTACTTCAAATCGGAAATAATCATTTGATTCTTCTGTCTTCTATCATTTTGGTTTCTTCCATCTGAAAATGTGAAGCATACGCGTTGTGTGGTGATATTGAAGTCGTTTTGTTTGTCCTGTTCGAATGACCTCGAATCAAATCGTGGTGACCATGCAAGGAATGTCTGACGCAAGGTGAGAAATTTCTTCAACGTTCGTGCTTCTTGATTCTGGGATGTGTCTCAAGTGTCTTACTTGCTCTTGGTATATATCAGTTACAAGCGTTCTGTCACGGTTTTCTTTTTTTTTTTGTTGTTGTTGTTATTTTTAATGTGGGGAAAAATCGTGGCTAGTGCTGTTGCGCATGCACGAAATGCACATCAATTAATGCCAATGAACATCTGGAATGGGGAACTGCAACTCGTTTTAGATAAATTTTAAAGCCACCAGTATGTCGCGGTTCACGTTCCACGAGTCACGTGGTACTATGTTTCATCCCTTGTCATTTTTCTTCACGGCACTTCGTGAAGGCACTTGATCCGCAAATGAGGTTTTAACGAAAAGAATAAATACAAGAACGAAGGTAAGACGTTTCTTTTGTTGATTTCTCAAGCATAACTCCTCTGCACCCTATGGTGAAGTGTGACTTAAAATCCGGACAACTTTTATGCTTTCGGAAGACATTATCCTGTGGATTATCCAGACAACTAGTCCCACAGCAGAGAACGAAAGTCTTTGGGAAAAGTGACGGAAAGCGGGGACTCAGCGAAGATTTAGATCTAGTTAGAGCCACGACTACAAGATCAGCCAGAAAACGACATGGTCGGCTCCTGCTTGTTAGTGTAACGGTTAGATGTACGTGACGCGCAACGCAGAGAATCACCAAAGGGAAAATGGGGTTCGCGCTCCTGAGTGATTGTCAGACTGGTATCCCAAGATTTTCCGAAAATTCTTGGGACTTAGCGATATTGATAAATATTCCGTGGGAAATCCAGGCAATCCAACTCCAGCGACTAGCAATGTTGTTAAAATGCCTAAGCTTGTAATTACTAAATTTGTTGGAACACCTCAAGATTGGATGCGTTTTTGGGCAGTTTGGGGTCAGTTTCAGACACAGATTGACAAATCATCTGCTCCAGAAGTTACAAAGTTTTCGTATTTGAAAGAATTGCTGGTTTTAAAGGTCCGAAATCTGATCGACAGTCCGTTCACAGCCGAAGGTTATCAAAAAGCTAAAAATTTGCTCGCACGACGCTATGGAAAAACTAGTGAAGTTGTGGGAACATACGTTTGGAGCATACTCGAGCTGCCTACAATCAAGGAGAGGGATGTGAAGAAAATTCACGAATTCTACGAGGTCCTGCTATTCAACGTTGAATCTTTGCGGACTTTGGAAAGCTTAAACAAATTGGATGCCGCTGTGCTATTTACGTTTGACAAGCTGGGAGTCATTAAGAATGAACTTGCGATGATTGACGAGCAATGGAGCGAGTGGTCTTTTACACAGTTCCTGGAAGCGCTGGAGAAATGGACATTGAATAATCCACTCTCCGAAGCTCCGAGATCCAAGAATGTGGGAGGTTATCAAAAGAAGAGGGAAAAATCGAGATTATTTTACTCCCAGCAAGGCGATCGAGACGAGAAGACCTCCCGTGGTTGCTTGTTTTGTGAAAGCCCCGATCACAATGCAATCAATTGTGATAAGATCGCGGATTTGGTAGAGGGAAAAAAGATCTTTCTCGAGAAGCGTCTATGTTTTAACTGCACAGGATCGAAGCACAGAGCAGAAGAATGCAGAAGCAAATCGACATGCCAAAATTGTCACGCTCGGCATCACACGTCATTGTGCGACAAATCTCAAACACGTGAGCTTGGAATGACAGCGAACAGCGTCGGAAATACAGCGGTGATTCAGCCTGTTGTCGTATTGTACAGTGGCGCAAGCCATTCGTACGCTTCATCAACCGCAATTGAGTTAATAAAAGTACGCCCTAAGTCAACAGGGTTACGACAAATCGCCATGCTGACAGGAATCACATCAAGAACGATGCAAGTGTTTGATGTGGTCATAAGTTCCGTTGTCGGTGATTTTAAACTTGAGGTGGACATTACAAAGGTAAACAAGAGAGAGTTATTGGTCCTGGAGAATCCTGGCTACACGCAAGTTATAGAAGCAAATCCACACCTGAAGGGGGTACGAATGGATGATGATGACACGAAGAAAATGCTACCAGTTCACATCATATTGGGAGCCAATGACTTTGCCAAAATACGCACAGGGGAGCGGTTGCGAGTGGGACGCCGGGGAGATCCTGTTGCTGAGTTCACCCGATTTGGCTGGACAATTATGTCGCCTGGCGCTGATAATGATTTATCGCCAGCCCTGTTAGCTGCAAACTCTAATGCTGACTATGAGAAGTTGTGTGCTCTTGAAGACGAGTATGGCGCCCTGATCAGAGAACAGCTGAAAGAGGGCGTAGTGGAGCGAGCACCTTCTGAGGTTACTGGAAGAGAGTTCTTTCTACCCCATCGTTCTGTTGTGCGAAGAAATGCAGAGACGACAAAAATGCGAGTGGTGTACGACGCGTCAGCACGTGCACAAGAGAGAGCCCATCGCTGAACGATTGCCTTCATGCTGGACCTCCATTACAAAACAAGCTGTGGAGTGTCGTTGTTCGAAGCCGATTCCTTCCTGTGGTAGTTGCTGGTGACGTTCGACGTGTCTTCCTGCAAGTGCGAATCCGAGAAACCGAGAGAGATGTCCTACGATTCCACTGGTTCGTGGACAAGACAGCGAAGCAAGTTGAAACCCTGCGCTTCACTAGAGTGGTGTTTGGCCTCGCCCCTTCGCCATTTCTTTTCAATGGAGTGATTCAGCAACACTTAGAGAATCTGCTGTCCAGATATCCTGATGCTGTGAAAGAGATCCTTAAGAGCCTGAACGTGGACGACCTGCTCTCCGGAGGGCCTGCCATAGAAAAGGCGAAACAGTTGAAACAAGAAGCTACCGGGATCTCCGCTGATGTCAAATTCGAACTGCACAAGTGGAATTCGAACAGAAAAGAACTCGAGACAGCCTATGAAGAATATGAGCCATCTTTTGCCAAGCAGCAGTTAGAGAACACACCGGCAAAGGGAGAATGCAAACTCATAGGCATTGCATGAGAAGATACTCTGCATGTGTGTTTTCCTGCAGCGACAGCCGAGCAAACGAAGCGTGGTATCCTGACCAACTTGGCTAAAGTGTACGACCCACTTGGAATTGCGTCACCTGCCATGCTTGGGGGAAAACTTCTGTACAGAGAGGCCTGCATCGACAAGAACGCTTGTGATGCCCCTTTGTCAGAAGAGACAACGAAGAAATGGAAAAAATGGAAGAGAAGCCTACCCCAGGTGGTGTCGGTGAAACGCAGTATTCCTCTCTACGAAGAAAAGATCGATGAGATTCAGCTCCATGCATTTGGTGATGCTAGTGGTCGTGGAGTGTGTGCTGCAGTTTACGCCGTGGTCAAGCAAGATTCAGGTGTATCATAAGGGCTGGTGACGGCGAAGTCCCGTCTAGCAAAACATGGTCTAACGATTCCTCGCTTGGAGCTCGTGTTAGGTCACATGGCTGTGAATCTAATCGCCAATGCACGTCAAGCACTAGAAGGACTAACCCTTACGACTAACGACTATTGCTGGTTGGACAGTTCCGTTGCCTTACACTGGATTGCCGATAAAGGGGAGTACCGTCAGTTTGTGCAGAATCGTGTCAGTAGAATCCAGTCTCACCCAAACGTGCTGTGGCGTCATGTTCCGTCATCCGACAACCCTGCCGATCTAGTGAGCCGTGGTGGTAGTGTAGTAGGCGCAGAACTGTGGTTGGATGGACCTACGTGGTTATCAGAACCTGTCAAGTGACCAGATGACATCATGCCGGTACCAAGCCCTGAGAGTATGGCGGAACGGAACCTCTCCAGCAAGAACTGTTCGCGGTTGGAGTCGAGACCCGTGTTGAGTTTGAGTTAGTTCTATGGCCGGAAGGCCGTAAGGATTGGTGCTTGGCTCACGGAATCTCTCCAGCAAGACCAAAGGACCACTGACTACAGCTGAGGTTTAGAAATGTCAGATGTTCCTAGTCAAGTGGGCGCAGCTACCGGGCATGAGCCACGCCAAATTTGACCAAGACCAAGAACAACTAAACCTACAGCCTAGTGAAAAGGTAGTGTTTAAATGTCGTGGAAGGATGCTGGGCGAGTATCCAATATACCTGCCTGACTCAACTTTACTAGCAGCGAAGATAGTGCAACGGGCCCACCCTACTTCACTCCACGGGGAGTCAGTCTAACCATGGCAAACGTCAGAGAGAAATTCTGGATACCCCGCCTTCGTAAATTGTCAAAAAGAGTCGTGAGAAAATGCAGCGGATGCAAACGCTTTCAAGCCGTGGCCTTCGCATATCCGCCACCAGCACCTCTGCCAAGAGAAAGAACGGAAGGTAACATACCATTTAACGCGATAGGCGTGGATTTTGCCGGACCTTTCAAATACCGTGACAAGCGCAAGGAAGAGCAAAAAGCCTATGTGGTGTTGTACTCCTGCAGCCTAACCCGCGGGGTGTTTCTGGAGTTACTGCCGAGTTTGGAAACTACAGAATTTGAAGAGTCTGAAGCGGTCAATTGCCAGAAGAGGACGTCCATCGAAGGTCTTTTCGGACAAAGGTCAAACGTTCGTCGCTGCAGCCAAGTGGCTAAGAAAGTGCAGAAATATGAAAGGTTCCACTCGTTTCTAAGTGATCAGTCCATCAGTTGGCAGTTTAACCTCAGCCGAGCGCCCTGGTGGGGTGGACAATTCGAGCAACTTATCGGGTTAATGAATTCAGCATTCTACAAGACAGTTGGTCAAGGACAGCTCACCTGGGAGAAGTTAAGCGAAATTATCCTGGACGTCGAAGTGACCCTTAACAATCGTCCGCTGTGCTATCTAGAAGATGTCCAGCTTCCCACATTGACGCCAAACACATGGCTGTTCCTCAACACCAATATCCCGCCCGAATTACAGCCACACAAGCTGGATGATAGAGATTTGCGGAAACGTGCCAAGTTCTTGCCGAGAACTAAAGATGCATTGTGGTGTCGATGGACAGCCGAGTACTTGCGTTCATTACGTGGGCGCCATCGTCTGAACCAAGGTGACAAGAAGTGTGTCCTGACTGTTGGAGATGTAGTCATAATCCAGTCCTCTGAGCGGAATCGAAACAGCTTATTACAGGAAGAGATGGGGTAGTTCGTGGTGCAAGGTTGCGAGCAGGCCGGTCACACCTCGAACGCCCTATCCAGCACCTCTACCCCCTGGAACTGTCGTGTGACAAAGGGGATGTGCGGAGAGAGAAGACAGCGCTCAACCCTACAGCACCTGTGTTTAGACCGAGACGGGATGCGGCAGTTGCAGCCAGGATTCGAATGCAAGAAGTATCTGAGGAGGAGCAGCTGGACTGAACATTGCATTAAGAACCTTTAACTTAGAGAATTTTGAACTGAGAGAACATTGATATTTCATTCTTTACTTTCCATTTCCTTAGAGAAACACTTTTCAATCGGTTCCCTGTTTACATATACAGTGTTCCAGATAAGAGACGGGTCTCGGGTCAAAAACCCGACAGCAACGGCTATCTGACCCGACACTGACGGAAAGGGAAAATCGATCAAAGTATTATAAAATACAAAAGAAACATATAAAAAATTAAGTTCCTAAAAGAAAACACTCTAAGAAAATATTGTTATCATCCGAAGGCGACTAGACTTCCGAATCAGCAGAGTTCGCAATTGCGACCAATACGACTAAATTTCAGTGGCGACTAAAAGTTCAGGTTTAGTCGCCAAAATGGCGACTACATTTCTTTGTATTGATGATACATAATGGCCCTTTTCTCAGACATCGTTTCCCTCCAAAAAATTGTATTGAAAGATATTTGCTTCTTAAGCATTCAACATAGGACAGAAGTCATTTCATCCTTTTGCTTTGCTTCGAAAGTTTCTCTCGCATCGTAAAACTTGAAAGTTTGAAATCGCACTAGAATACTTTGCAAACCTTGCATTACGTCATGTATGCCTATGGATTGTGTCTCCTGTAATGAGACAAGGAAACCTCTAACACGGAACACCGACTATCATTGATAATCTTACAGAAAATTCATTGTTTAACACTAAAAACTACTTCTAATAATCTGAAAGAAATAGGTTCTTTAAAAAGCAATAATTATATGGGAAAAATTATTAAATTTACCTCGTGTCTGGAGTATTGGGATGCATTTTTAGCAGTTCTAGGAGGATTCATTTTGAAAATTTTCCGGGTGAGCATGCCCCCCGGACCCCCCTAGACGCCTTGCGCCTGCAGCGCTTGCTACAAATGTCAACAACATTTGCATTAGCGCCCAATCGCAAATATGCTCCACGGTCTCTGGGAAGTAAACCCTCTACCTGTCTGTCCCCACCTCATTCCCCCTACACAGCACTGCAGCAGGAGATGTCAGTCTTGTGTGACCCGCCTGGAAACTTACATGACCCCTTGCCAAAAAAAGTTAACTGGAACGCTGCATATGCCTCGATTCCTGCGAGTCATATGGGGGAGTATGTCGGGAACTTTGAACACTGCTTTAAGTTCGTTTTTGTTTACTATTTGTTTTGTTATGTAAGACCGGAAATGTGACTCAGATCGATGTTGCAAGAATGTACTTTGTATTCGCAGGTATCGCATTACCTTTTTTCGTTGAGAAATCATACACGCGGTCAAGTCGCAGTTGAGTTTTGCCTGGAGTTTGTTGTGAGCGTGAGTAATTCTTTGAAGATTAAAGACTGTGATTTACTAGGAAACGTGTGTTGGTGCGTTTTCGACATTATCCTATTCCCGTGAAAACCCAAGAATCATTTCGTGCGGGTGGCAGGGTATTTTGCAGTTAAGCCCTGATATCTTTTGGACTGATTCTTCAAGGAAAATACCGAAATATCACTTCTTGTTGTGCATCACGCAGAATATCATTTTGCTTGCGGACCTTACTTTGTTTTGGCCGTGGAGAGAAGATCATCGGGATGTTGGACCCAGTTATTCAATCCAAACCATTGCATATTATTTTGTTTGGTCTAATCATAGCGTACACTGGATACAAGTAATAAAAGTAATGGATTGGACACATGTGGTGTGGACGCTACGCTCGCAAAGCATTATTTTGTGACGTATTCAAGATGGCGACGAAATAGCCCCTATTTTTGGAGGTAAACAAAACAATTTTTCTTAACTGGTCGAGAAGCTTTCTCTGCTAAATGTTTGGTTTTTAAAATTTAAAGTCTTTTTCTCGCAGTTTCTGTGAACTCTGTTATGAAACGGCCAATATTCATGACAGAATTAGACGAGGAAAATCATCGCTATATGGCTACCGATTTCCATTGTCCAAACCCTCCACCAAAAGGGAGCCGTTTCTCATAATTCACCCGTCGAAAGTTCTTAAACAAATGACAAAATATAAAAGAAAGGTATAGGAATGTAAAACTTTGAGGGCGCCCCTGGGCGCCCCTCGCTTTTTGACTGAATTTTGACATTGAAATTTGCCAATTTTGAAGACTTGTCACCTTTTCAGCTCATGTCATATTACTTGAGGCAGGTCGAAGCCAAGTGTGAAGTGAGATCCAAGATTGCTGCTGTTACAATTATTATCCGTTTCATATCAAACACTTTGTTTAGTTCACCCTAGGATATAATCTAGAACCACTTTGAGCGTTTTGGACGTTTTGCTAAGGGACCGATCGTTTATTGCGTCCCAGGGGGGGGGGGGGGGGGAGGGGGGGCGGGCGGTGGTTTTTAAAAAAGTGTGGTGTTTGTAAACTGTACGCCAAAAATATAATTACTTAAGAAAATTATACCCCCCTTCAAAAATGTACCCCCCCCCCCCCCCTTCTGACCATGTTTTAAATAATGCAAAATTATTTGCTTCGTTCCTCACACATACATATTTTTATCCTATTTTTCAATATCTCTTTTATCTTTTCTCTCGTTTATTGTTTGTATTTTCTACCTTGTTTGTAATAAGTTAAGCTGTTTGTGTGTTAATAAAATTTTGATCATTCTTTTTTGTAGTTATATATGTCTGTAGGTAATCTGGTGGGTTACGGTACGTAATATGGTGCATGATAAAGCCCTGGTACGGGTGCGCACATTTAGTATGGCGACGTAACCTAGTGAGGTGCAGGGGCACCCAACGAGTCTGTTCCTCACTTAATCTGTTTCCCAGCGAAAATATTGCTGGCTGGCTAGCAAAGTGGTTCAGTATATGTTTTCTCATATGAGTTGTCACTGAAAAAACACTAACTTCTGCGCTGGCTGATTGAAACTTGGAGGGGCGACTGAAGAAACTGCTTGACGAAGGTTTGAATCTCGTTGAGAAGAGTGGATTTCTACGGTTTTCAGTGCCATTTCCGCGCGTTTGTTGTTTGATCTAAATGCTGGCTGGGAAAAAAATATGGATCATGTTCTGGCAAAAAGGTACAGATAAATTTTTCACAGCAACACTCAAGAACACCTGTAAATATTTTAATATCATATATGTTCATTATATATGTTTCATTGGATAAAGAATGTATTTTGCCACAGTTTGTTCGTTGCGTGCCTCTGGAGGCAGAGATTGCAGAGCTACAGATTCCAACCCTTGAAATAGAAAAAAGGTAGGTTTTGGGAGCGAGCACGAGCGCAAAAGGCGCGAGTTTCTATGGGGGTCTGGGGAGCAGAAATCTTTCTACAAATGTAGGCCTCTAAGATGCATTCTGAAAGGTAATAAGGCTAGGATCGTCCCATTTCCTTTGCTTGTGGAAATTAATAGAACACTATTTGGCTACCTGTACTACTTAATGTAGTTTCTTGGTTTGGTCTCAGGGGCAAGAGCTTGGACAACCAAAATATTCTATGGGCAACCAAACTTGGTCTTGTGGTTGCCCCAGGGGCAACTGGGAAAAAAAATAAATTTCGAACCCTGACAAGATACTGCAAGGTTCTATTGTCATTTATTCAGATTCTTTGTTATGTTAATCAATTACAGATACTGGCTTGACATACAAGGCACTAACAGGCAAAAACAAATAATATGTTTCTGATTGCGAGCATAGGGGTGATCAGCTTTATGGAGAAAAATTGTTATCATGCTGAGGCAAAGATAAATGACATCATTCACAACTGGCACAACAACTTCCATCACTGGAAAACAAGGGATCTTGCACTTCAGCAACCCATCCTCTAGCATTTCAACATACACATCCATAGGATCAGGAATGTCCCCTTCTCCTGAAAATGTCAAAACATATATTTAATGAAATAAATTAATAACAATAAATTGTTTCACTTATCCTAGGAGTGCTCAATGTATCAATATACAGTTTGGGTGTAATATATTATGAATTTACCTGTACGAAGTAAACCAGCAATGGAAAGGTAACCAAGGCATCCCTTACCAACATAAGTCAACCAAGTCAAACAAGGCAACTGGCATCTTAAATGCAAAAAGGAACATAAAATTAAAGCAAACATAAACAAGATAACCAAATAAATAAACAAGATTATTGCTTCTCTAAAGTTTGTAACAGGTACATGAAAAACTGTTTGATTGACTCATGAGGATTTTTGAGGCACCTTCCACTCCCAGTCAAAATACTATACTTGAATGAACAAGTGACAAGTAACCACCCCTCCCCCCCCCCCCAAAAAAAAAAAAAACAAAACACTGACCCACAGTCCATGGACTACCCAAATTAATGGCCTACCCAAATGGACTAGCCTAAAATGGACTACCCCTGTGGGGGCCTTGAAACGATTAAAACAACACAAACTTGAAGACGCGTACTTTGTAATTCGTT
>OX393566.1:6377960-6430460 GCA_947652115.1 Blastomussa wellsi | reverse complement strand
CCTTAGAGAGCAATATAAACATGGAAGAAAGACTTAAATGATGAATAATTAAATTGTTCCTTCTTAAGATCAGGAGATTTCGCGAATGTTGCGAGGGTACACACGCGTTGTCCTACAAGCGTCTTAGTTTCCAGATCCCCGATGCAGTTTACTTTGCTTATTGCAAACGCGTTTATTTAATTTGCGGCGAAGTTTTACGCTTTGCTATCGATCTGAAAGGTATTTTACGTTGCATTCACTCTAGAGATGAGGGAGACCTGCTCATCGGTCATACCGATGTCTTGTCGCGGACGGAACAGTCGGAAGAGCACAGGAAACCAGTTGAGGTAAGCTATATATGTCATATCACAGTACAGCCGGTTTACATTCTTTTTAACGAGTAAGGAAAAAATTCAGCTTTTTATACCTTATATCTGCACCAGTGTTAAGCACTAATATATATACATATATATATATTTCATTAAAGTTCTTTTTACAGGTGTTTTCCTGTTCAGAAATGCATTTTGACATCAGTCTCTCATTGGCTGTAGATCCTTATTGTGGTAGCCGAGATTCCACTCATCAAGTTTCACGTTTCACCTAGTCCCGTTTGGAACAATTTGTTAGAGCTGTTATTTTTTATTTTCACCATCCGCGCGCGTCATCCGACTAGCTGTCCCTGTGTCTGTCCTCCTACTTGAACAGGAAAATTAACCGTTAAGCTGTGCAATGCAACAATATTTTAGAGCTATTAAATTAGTGAAAAATAGGCTTTCACACACCTTTCAAAACGATGCGTCCCTTTGGACGTGCACGCAAACTCGTACCCCACTGTGGTTCAAAGGGGGGAGGGGGTGGGAGCTGATATAGCACCCCTAGCTAGACCTACCAATGGTTTTCGCTTTATTTACTTTACTTTTAAAAAGGAATAATCTTGCTCTACAAGCATAGGCGTACGGGACAGGGGAATTGGGGGCGGGATGCACCACACGGTACCGGATTAATTCTCTAATTGGCGGGGCTGGCTAAGTGCCCACGCGCCACTCGCTAACACCGGGAGAATAATGTTTAAGAATCGCAGCAGGCAATTCGCCAAAATTCATACCATCTGAATTTTCTAAAGATCTAAACCAAATGCTGGAATTACCTTTCAGAAATAGTGGGACCTAAAGCTAACTTATCCTTATTCCAACCGCTCAATTTTACAGCCCTCTTAAAGTTACTCAAAAACTCACAAACGTCTTCACACTCGTCACTACTTAACAAATAGACGTGAGCTTGTTGTTGTGCGTCCTCTAATCGACCACGAATTTCTTCATCACATTGTCAAATTTTGGGCCGCGGCCGAGTGAGCTGCCCAAAAATTTGACAACGTGATGGTCGATTAGAGGACGTACCACAACAAGCTCACGTCTATTTAATTTGTTTTTTACCATAACAAAACAAAGCCAAAATGATTACACGAAGACTTGCTTTCATGAAGTAAAAGTGCGAGTGAACCGATTCGAAACTTACAGAACCACAAACCTCAAATTGCATAAAGTGACTCAAAGCCAAACTTTAGAAACAGAATTTTAACAACTAACCTTTATTCCATTCGGAAATTCTCGAAAACCAGATGAATTAATACAAAGTCTGTCCACTCGCTGTGCCTCGACAGAACACGGCAAAAATAAACGATCCCTTCAACGAGTTTCACGTCGAACTTTGGAGTTTTCCCTTCACAGATTGATTCAATCCCGATCCATATTCCTCTTGAAAACGAATTTGATGATTTCCCCTTTAAAGGAGTCCCTCTGGATGTAATTTGTTGCCTATTTCTGAGAACTAACAGCACCAAAGACTGTATACAGTTTGAGCTATTGAAGGCGTTTTTGAAAGTTTTCAACGCGCGTGCAACCTAAAACTCAGGCTTTCTCTCTTTTGTGGTTCGATGAATTTTTCGACCGTCAATATTAGCCAATGAGCGCACGAGAATTTATGCAGTTATGGTAAAATAAATTTTGGAAAGGTAACATTGTCGAACTCGAGATATCTGCTTCTGAATCAACCGCTGACTGCATCTGTCCTACTTCATCACGTATGTGACCAATCTACTGCGCGACTTTAACAGAGCTAACCAGAGCAAATACTGAACTGCCCGAGAGTTTTGCAAGAATTACACTGAATTGAAAATAGCTAAGATAAACTGCATGAAACTCTACCAATATTAATTAAACGGAACCAAATTTAAGTTACATATTGAAATGCTTAAATTACGCTTGCAATGCCGTGTGGTTACTTTGACGAAAACAGCCTTGTCATTGTTCCACTTACAACTTCTAAATGACACAGTTCTGTAAGATGGCTTTCGATGGCTTGTCCTTTACCAAGTTAAGCCTCTGCACCAAGTTAGATTCTCCAACGAGCGCAGATTCTCCACAAAGCTTAGATTATTCACCGAGCTTTTTGAAGGGTTGATGGAGGGGAACAGCCAAAGCACCGGCTCAGAAGAGCGAGAGGTTCCAAGAGTCTGATAAGTTCATCGATCGAGTTCTTTATTCTTCGACCGGAACTTCAACCGGAACTTCGATCAACTAGCCAACTAACCATGTACTATTGCTTGAATGCTCATCAACTTTATAGGCAAACCGCAGACATGTTTGGGTTAGAATTCTCAGTGACCTTAGATTAATCGGATACTACCTGAGACGTACTTGAGAAAGCGAATTTGAATACAAATGTACCCACATGAAAAACCAAAACGAACAGCGAATGTCCAATGACAAACTCAGAAGAACGAAAACTAAAAGAACACCAGACTATAACAGGAAGTTTCGTGGAGGCTCAAGCCAAGGTCAACAAGAATTCCAAAGCTTACCAACTGAGCTCCAAACAAAAACACTTAATCGAAAAACCAACACAATATCAATTTAGAAACCTCGTGTGAATTTAGAAACCTCAAACCCTGAGCTAGAGATCCGAACTACTGAAACAAACCAAAACAGCTTAATACTTCACAACACAAGGTCTGGAGATACATAACATACCACGCTGAAATCAAATTAAAACGATTTTACGCCTTCGAACGTAAAAGTCTAAACAGTAATGCCTTGATGTTTTGCGTGAACGGAAAACATTTTATTAATATTAAGCATGAAAGGGCCAAATATTGTTGCGGGATTTGATTTTGGAAAGGGGAAGAGGACTCTCTAAGAACGATTAAACGATTACAGTTCAAATTGAAATGTCACATTTTGTTTATTTATTTCGGTTTCGATTGTTTTCATGATGGTATTTTGAAAAGCAGCGTAGCACGTTTCCCCACGTGTACAAAACCTGAACATGTTTTTTTATCTAAACAAATTGTGACTTTTTCTTCCTGTCTACAGGCCTCAAGCCCAACAGAACTTCTTCCAGACATCATGGATCCAAGGCTGGTACAGAAAACAGTTCGTATATTTCTGATTTCTACTTTCACTGACACGCGAATAGACAGAAATAGGCTTATGGAGGACGTCTTTGAGCCAACCAGGGATCTTTGCCAACAGCACGGTATTGCGTTTGAAGTTGTGGACCTACGTTGGGGTAAGTGCCAAATCTGATGCTCAACCGATGCCGCCATTGTCCAAACAGGGGGAGAAATCGAAAGCGAACGTGACATTTCCAGTTTCTACTGCTAATAAAAACCTCTGATGGGTTCTACTTTATTGTAAGGTGAAAGAATCTATTGGTGGCTACGCTATCGTTTCCTTTGCACAGAAAACGGTTATTCATTTATTCCTTTAAATAAGTTTATTTACGAGTTAGAAAACTACAAGAGATGGTGGAAAATTTTTACAGCGCTCATAACGTAACTTTACATGTAAATGAGATTCCCTTCGATTTAAATGGATGACAGCTTTAGCTACGGTGGCCCACAAGTGCACTCCGATTTCCAAACGACACTCCGAATTCCAAACCTCACTCCTAATTCTGAATACTCACTCCGAATTCTAAGACCTCTCTCCGAATTCAAAAACCTCACTCCGAATTCTAAAACCTCACTCCGAATTCAAAAACCTCACTCCGAATTCTAAAACCTCACCCCCAATTCAAAAACCTCACTCCCAATTCAAAAACCTCACTCCCAATTCAAAAACCTCACTCCGAATTCTAAAAGTGGCAAGGGACTGGATCGATCTATCAGCTATCATGCATCATGGGTATAAGTTTAGTTTAAGTTTAATAATGCTTTTTACCACTGTACAGGATAATAAACTGATAATAAAAATAAAAAAAAATAAAAAATACACATACATATGTATAAATAGGTACAGAAGGTAAAGGAAAGCAATAGGGGGAAACCGAATTCCCATATAAAAACTGCTCTCCAAGCTAATAGATAATACAATTAAAAAAGAAAATAATTACAGTTGCAATACATTTACAATCTCAATTACAACAACAGACAACTAATTACAAAGATAATTCAGTAATCGAGTTTTAAAAACATTCAAACTGGAAGCTGACATAACAGAATTAGGTAAGGAGTTCCAGTCATTAACATAACGGTTAAAAAAAGAGAATTTAAAATAGTTTGTCCTTGCCGCTCTAGGTCTAATTTTAAAGTCATGGTTCCTTCTAGTTCTTGTTGGTCCAGTCAGATCAATATATCTGGTATAATCCACATCAGAATAACCACGAATTATCTTGTAAAGTTGAACCAAGCAAAGGTATTTTCTTCTGAGCTCCAATGTTGATCAGTTAAGTTCAGCTAGCCTTTCAAAGTAAGATTTGACTGATCCACATATCAATCGAGTAGCACGACGCTGGATGGATTCAATATTGTGAATGTGCTTAAGTTGTTGCTTATTGTGAATGTTGCTTAAGTTGTTGCTTAAGTTGAATGTGGTATAGTTGATGACTTCCGCCATCTCGTTCGGACGAAGCAACAAGCATGTTTTGCACAAACTGAGGGGAAAAATGTGAAGACCCTTACAAGTTTTGCAAGCATTGTGGGCATAATATCGTCAAAGATCGTGACAAAGGTATGTAGGTCTTATTTTTCGTACTTTTGTAGCGAACAACTCATCGGACACAACAGATCTATTCGATATCAGTTGTTGAGTTTTGGCGGGATTTTTGCTGTTGCTGAAAATTATTGCTTCATAATTTGCTTAAGCTGTAGACATGGTTTTGAACTTGTCTTACCTTTATTTTGTTTTAATTTGTTTGCAACAATCAACAGCACTGTCTGTCAACTGATATCGAATAGATCTGTTGTGTACAAAAGTACGAAAAATAAGACCTATATACCTTTGTCACAATCTTTGACGATATTATGCCCACAATGCTTGCAAAACTTGTCAGGTCTTCACATTTTTCCCTTCAGTTTGTGCAAAACATGCTTGTTGCTTCGTCCGAACGAGATGGCGGAAGTCATCAACTATACCCATGATGCATGATAGCTGATAGATCGATCCAGTCCCTTGCCACTTTATATGGCAGTGAACGAATTCGGAGTGAGGTTTTTGAATTGGGAGTGAGGTTTTAGAATTCGGAGTGAGGTTTTTGAATTGGGAGTGAGGTTTTTGATTTCGGAGTGAGGTTTTAGAATTCGGAGTGAGGTTTTAGAATTCGGAGTGAGGTTTTTGAATTCGGAGTGAGGTTTTAGAATTCGGAGTGAGGTTTTAGAATTCGGAGTGAGGTTTTAGAATTCGGAGTGAGGTTTTAGAATTCGGAGTGAGGTTTTAGAATTCAGAGTGAGGTTTCTGAATTCGGAGTGAGGTTTTTGAATTCGGAGTGAGTATTCAGAATTAGGAGTTAGGTTTGGAATTCCGAGTGTCGTTTGGAAATCGGAGTGCACTTGTGGGCCACCGTATTTAGCCGTATCTGCTAATATATATGTTTACCCAAAGGTGACCCCCAATTGTTTTACATTTTTGACAATAGTAACTCATTATCTTACAGTGAAAGCCGGTCTCAGAAAAAAAATAAATGGTAAAAGCTATAAATTATAATGTTGTCAACTTCTTTGAAGAAAGTTTCTTGAATACAAATTCCCTACAATGGAGATATTGATGCCGAAGTTTTCCTCCGTCCAGGTGTGCGCCAAGAATCTGTGGACGATCATCGGGTCGTGAATATCTGCATGGAAGAGATAAAACGCTGCCAAGAAACATCCCTTGGTATCGCCTTCATCGCCATATTAGGAGACAAATACGGCTGGAGACCGCTGCCCCCATCAGTCAACGCAGACGAGTTTGAATCACTTTTGCAATATATTGACCAATCAGATCGCGAGCTCGTCACTTCTTGGTATCTCCGTGACGAAAATTCAGTCCCACCATGCCACCTTCTGCAGCCAATCTCGACTCAGTTTCCAATCAAATCGACGGATAAAGACGAGATCTCCAAGGCTTGGGAGGACTGGGGTAAAGTCGAAAAGAGTATTTGGAGTCAGTTACGGTCAGCGGCAGAGAAGGGTGACCTGGAAGAGAAGGACAAGCGAAAGTACACGGTGTCTGTCACTCAGAGCGAGGTAGAAACGGGCGTCGTGGCAGATCCAGAGGCAAGCCAGCGTACTCTTGTTATAGATCGCAGGTTTGATCGAATTAATGAAAAGGATAACGCGGCCAGAAATTTCGTTAACTTGAAGGTAGGAAAAATTTAAACAAAAGACAGAGCTCCAAGCTCCAAGCTCCAAAAGTCTAACAAAATATCAACAGATATTGCTTCTCGACTTAACCATCTTCCAGCTACGTCACTTAATTAATCATGAGTTAAAATTACTCTACAAGTAAATAAGTTCATACAACAGTTTAAGCTGCCTGTACGTTGATGGTAAATATTACCATAACCCTATTATAACCATTACTTACCTACAAACGTTGGCAATAATTGGTACTTAACTCTAAAAGACCTTGCACTGTCATTGTTCATGCAAGCTACAAAGCAAAATTTGTTCCTTTTGAATTCACCCAGCCACATGCATTTGTTGGTTCGTCATCCGTCGCTATCATCATTCGCTATCATCATTCGTCATACCGTATTTATTCGATTAAGCGCCCAGGGCGCTTATTTTCATTTTCAGGGTGGGCGCTTATTCGAGGTGGGCGCTTATTCGAGGCTGGGCGCTTATTAAATTTTCACCATTTTCAATAAGTAAAAAGTTTATTTTGTAACAAAACAATAAATAAGAACAAAACATGACAAAATATTAAAGAATATAACTTGTAACTGTTCATTGTTCGGTTTATGCCCAAGAAGAACAACTCAGTTTTCGGTCTTCGCAGAAGACTCTTTAGCTATCGTAATTCTCAATCAACTTCAATGTCATCGTCGCTCAGCTCAATAAGTGGGGGGGGGGGGGGGGGGGGGTCGGCGCTTATTCGAGGCTGGGCGCTTATTAAGACGGATCCGTTAGGACTTCGAGCATTTATTGGTCAAAATTATGTACCAAAATTATTTACACCTTATTGCAAGCTTTTGTGTTACTACTTCAAATATATTATCATGAGAAATCTTTTCTAACAACACCAAACATCGAAAACAAATTTCGAAGTTCCACTAAATTCCACTGAATCGCTTAAAAGATGTGTCATTTTTTCTATAGCTTGCGAACTTTTAAATTCATCTTCTCAGGTTCTGATAAGAAATTGTTGTACCAAAATTATTTACACCTTATTGCAAACTTTTGAGTTACTGCTTCAAATATCTTATCAAAAGAAACCTTTTCTAACAACACCAAACATCCAAAACAAATTTCGAAGTTCCACCATAATTCCACTGAATCGCTAAGAGACGATTTTACAAAATGGCTGCATGTTAGATTTTGCCTACAGCTTGTGATCTTTAAGATTCATTTTCTCGGGCTCTGATAAGAAATTATTGTCGGAGCTATCACAAATAATTACTTACATCTTTACCTTTTATTAAGGGTAAAAAATAACGCAATATGATTTAAATTATTCTGGTACTCGATTTTTGTCCAACTTAAATAAATATTACTCAACTTCCTGATGGATTTCGTCTTAACTTTTTCTACCTCCAGGGTGGGCGCTTAATCGAGGTGGGGGCTTATTCGATGTTGAGCGCGCGCTTAATCCAATAAATAATTATCACATCATCTTCATCATCATCATTAGCACATCACCATTATTGTCATAACCATCAACATAACTTAACCTACCCTCCTCCCGTGGCATTACGTAATCACAATCACGTCGTAAGAACTGACCATTTTCGCATTGCCCATAATACACCTTGTTTACCCCCCAAAATTTTGCATAAGCATTGTCTTCCGATTCTCTTGGGACGACTGTAATACCCAGAAGAATTGGAAAGCAAAGGTTATGCAAAATTTTGGGGGGTAAACAAGATGTATTATGGACAATGCGAAAATGGTCAATATAACGATAAATAAATGCATAAATAAATATTTACACCTATAAAAAATGCTATTGACCTGGACGATCCAGGTAATAACATAAACTGAAAGTATAGCTTTCTCGTCTGTTTAGGAAGATGGTGACATAGACCCAGAATGTGCTAAGTTGTTGTCAGAATTGAAAGAACATCGAATTCCGGCCTCGCTGGAAGTTGCAAGAATTCTTAAGTTTACTGACTTGAGGTGGCATCACGAAGGCCTGCAAAGCGCGGAACACGAGAAATATATCACAGGTGGGGAACAATACGGAAATAAAGGTCAATGTAACTTTTACGATCTCCAGAATATTTAAAAATAAGTAGGAAAATATGTCAATATCATCAGACAGAATTTTGAAGATGAAACTAAACATCATGTTAAAATTATTTTGACAGTATTTCGTTGAATTGCCATGCTATATTTCAGGGGCCAAAAAGTAGATCTGCCCTGTACAGCAATCGAAACAGAACCACATGCAAGTTCTGCTCAACACTGATTTTCATTTGAATGGCCACACACCAGCTGCGGGTTTTAAAATGCATCCACCGCTTTCAAGGCTGGAACCACCTACGGACGATGTCTAAGCCGCAATCACATGAAAGCACTGCTTATCCTCGCAGTTGAACAATTGAGTCGTGGATGGGCTGGAGGGGAGCTAATCAGAAATATTTTGCGTTGAATCTCCACTCCGAGGTCCAAACCATTGCCCTTTTACATGCCATATTTGACAAAATAATGGTGGTCATTTCACATACCTTGGATACTAGAAAATAGTTTTTTTCCCATACCTGCAGTATGAATACAGAATCTATATTTTCTAAACGCGCATCTTCAGTTGAATAACCTCTAAAAATATTTCATCAACCAGAGCTCCCTTTATTAGAATAAGAAAGATGACCAAAGTCCACAATATATATTTTTAACTTGTCTTTCTTCTTTCAGGAATGTGCGATAGGGTCAAAGAACTCCTGACATCTCGAATAAATGAAATCTTGAAAAGCCTCGGGCCACCAAATCCATTGATGGAAGAAGTGACACGTCACGCACTCTTCTGTCGTGACCACACTCACTCATTCCAGGGACGCGCAGATATTTTGCAGGCTATCCACAATTACGTAAATGGGCCCGATCCCATCATGCCTTTAGTGATCCATGGTGAATCTGGAGTTGGCAAGACGTCATTGATAGCAAAGGTTGTCATGGAGATACAGGAGAAGAGCAAGGACAGAAAGCTCGCCGTAATGTATCGTTTCTGTGGCACGACTCCAGATTCGTCCACCGGTATGAAAAGGTTTATTTTTCTCTAATGGCCAGTTTAAAGTTTAAGAAAGGAGCGTGTTTGGCCAAGTGATAAGGGCAATTGACTTCTAAACGGGAGGCACTGGTTCTAATTAAGCCACCACACTGCATGACCTAACCTCCCTGCATCCAGAATATAAAGTTTGTGCACTTATGTGCGGCCCAAGAAGCTTAGAGTGCTTCGATTCTAGCTTCCAAACAAAGCCGTGTTAGATAACCTTAAACTCAGTTTGTAAGGAAAGAAACCTGAAACAGCAGCATGAACCCATTCAAATAAAAAAAATATGCTTTGGAACCATATCAGAGCTTAAAATAACAATATTATTCAAATTAGTCACCTGTAATGTGTTCATCTTTGTTTGGTCCTTCAACTTCAGGTCGAGCCCTAACAGAGAGTTTTTGTAAACAACTCAAACTTGTGTATAACGTCGGCGACGAGGTACCCGAAGACTATAAAACCTTGTGCGAGATTTTCCCAAAATATATTGCGCATGCTTCGGAAGAACGACCACTGTGCATAGTGATTGACTCACTAGATCAGTTGACTGACGAGGACGGTGCAAGGCGATTCTTGGAATGGCTTCCACGCAAACTCCCCTCGCATGCGTGCATGATAGTGTCAACTCTGCCTGAGGAGGGTGGGTGTATGCAACGTTTAAAGAATATTGGAATTCCAGCTCAACAGTTCCTGCAGGTAAATAATTCATGCTCAAGTTTTTATCTAACTCTGGATACGCCAGAGATTCCAGGCCAAAGTAAACGTAAACTAGGTACACAGTGACTAACCGAAACGAAAGTTTACTGAGAAAACATTACCTCTAAATTTGACCCCCGAACATCCTCCTGTCAGTTAGAAAAGTGAATGAACTCGTTCGTTGGAGAAACTAAATAGGGAACGACACAACAATGGCCGACCCGGTTGACTAAATGCGGGGGGTACAATCCCCTGAACGCTACACTAGATTCCAGTCCGTGATCCGACGACAACAACAACGATGTTACAATGCCGCGGTAACCAAAATTATAATTTATAGTAATCCAAACGTCCAAATGGCAATCAATCTAACTTCAAGTATGAAACACTAAATCCGACTTTCGACAGCGGCCTCCTTACATAGAATAAGCAACTAAACAAAATATTACTAATCTGAAAAAGGGTGATTATATGAAAAAGTGTTCGAAAGTCATAAGCCGCCATCAATAAATGCAAAAATACAATACATGCGATAAACGCAAAGTTATAGCAGTATAGGAATACTTTTTGAATCTAATGCAGTTCACCTGCCTTATGAAACAAATAATATTATTTTGATTTCAGGTCACGCGACTTGACATGCATGATGGACCTGCTATCCTTGATGCCTGGCTACAATCAGTCAGCAGAACGCTGACTACCGAACAGCGGGAGCTCGTTTTAGAAGCTTTTAACCGCTGCCCTTTGCCACTGTACTTGCATTTGCTATTTAACAAATGCCGCTCTTGGCCTTCGTACAAGTAAGAAAGACATTTATTTTCAAGAGTACCTTCAAATTAAAAATGTTTGGTATTGACGATAAGAAAACAACCTAATGCTCAAATCCTCTTGTAGGTAAACACTTTCTGTCTCTCGTTTCATTTTGCTGTCGAAATTTTCTTATCAATAGAAACACCGCTGACATCGCTCTCGAGCCTGACGTCACCGGAATGATACACTCTCTGTACCAGGACCTCGAAAAGTATCACGGTGAAATGTTCGTGGGGAGAGTGCTGGGCCTGTTGGCAGCAGGGACGGATGGGATGAATTCAGACGATATCCTTAATCTTTTGAGTTGTGAGGAGGAACTCTTACAAGATGTGCTCGTCTGGCATCAGCCTCCAAAACGCCGCTTGCCACCGCTACTGCTGGCTCGTCTAAAGCATGATCTTGGTCCTTTCTTAGTGGAGAGGGGTGCGTACGGTGTGTCACTGCTGGCGCTATATCACAGGTGTGGTTTATTTCTGCGCTTAGAACATGATATAATCTGAACACCATTAGCTGTGACGATTAAGTGAAATTTTCAATGTTTGAGCGTGCATTTTTTTAGCTGAACAGCAACTTATGAACAAACTTAAGCGTATATTCATAGCTCATACACCAGACTCGAGATCCAAGGTGGTCAACATTCTAGGTAGTTTCCTCTTTTATGTTTCATGTGAATAGCGCAATAGTGTTGCAATAACTCCCTTACACCAAGTTATATAAAACACATGTAAGCGAGGGGTACTGACAAATTACTGTGAAGGACTGGCTTCCTAGCTGGTAAACTAACTTTCCCCTTAAATGGGTTATGCTTTCAACACCAGAAGCGATTGTAGGCGCATTAATTAACTACATGACTATGTTACCATAAAAAGCAATGGTCACAAAACGCATCCTCACGGCTTGGACAAAGCATGCACAGAGCCTATTACCCGTGGGGTGGCAGCCATGGAGAGCTGTTTCGGCCTTGTTAGGCCCCATCAGCACTGCAGAGCTAGGCGTAAGGGGCTCATATAAAATAATCGACCCCGCCGGGCGTACAGGTTTTAGCCAAACCGTGAGGACGTGTAATGTGACCATTGCCTTCAGATGGTTTATTATGTTACCATGTTACCACTAACGACTCATTATTCTTGGTTGTTGGATGACATAAACAAAAGATTTCTGGCTAGCCTCTTTTGTTTGGTCATCCAACATTGCCGCCACGCTTATTGTCATTCGGGATTCGTTGTAAACCGGCAACACTTCTATTTACTTACTTACTTACTTACTTACTTTGGCCCATTGCTCCTCCCGGAGCATAGGCCACCAACAATATTTCTCCATTCTCCGCTGTCCTGAGCTATCATTTCTTGTTGTTCCCATGTGTGGCCAGTTCTTTTAACGTACTTTTCCAACTCCCGCCGCCAGGTGTTTCGTGGTCTCCCTCTCTTTCTTTGACCCTGGGGGTTCCAGATCAGCGCTTGACGGCCAATACTGCTAGGCGGTTTGCGTAGCCTATGGCCAAGCCATCTCCATCTCCTTTGTCGAATATCCTCTTCCACTGGAGTTTGCTGCGTCCTCGCCCATTAATTCTCATGACTGATGGTCTCCGGCCAGTGGATTCACACTTCTATTTAATTACAGGCAATTCTTAGAAGTAGCAAGAGAAAGATATCTCAAGGGTGACCGTTACAAAGAAACCTACAACAACATTGCTAAGTACTTCTCCGGAGACTTTCATGAAAACTACGGCAACGAACGCGCCATTCCTGCCCAGCCCCACGCCTACTCTCCAGTCGCTCTCAACCTTAGGAAACTGGACCGGCTTCCCGTGGCACTTCTAGAGGCGCGCGACTTCAACGCGCTGCGAAATACTCTGGGAGATTTGAAGTTTATCCAGGCGAAGTGCATGGCGGGAATGGGATATGAACTTCTCGCCGAGGCTACCAAGGCAGTGGGTTGTTCTGTCAGTGAGGACGCGGATCCCAAGGTAGCAGTCTGATGCATGAAGTCTGTGATTTTTATAGCTTAGAAACTTTAATTAATTCTGCGACGAGTAGTGTTTTTTTCTCTTAGTCTATGGATTCAGGTTTCTCGCTTCTCGTTTGAAAAACGAACTACTCTCGTTATATAATTATAATTTCACCATTCAAACAGTTGAGAAGATTTTAGATCAATAGTTGATATCAAAAATAGCATTCATTCATAGGCAAGCCTAGCTTTCGCCACATACGTCTTGGAAATTATTGGACACTACATTTCACAATGCGTCTCGGAGCATTGTATTTTGCAAGGGGCTTGCAGACGAATTACATTTGAGAGTTCAAGTCGAACTTGGTAAATTAACAACACGTTGGCGTCATAGAGGGCCACATACTGAGCTACTAAGGTAAAGTGGCTTTATGCGCCAAATGGAAAGATGAAATACGATGATGTTAAAGTTAATGTAAAACAATGATAGCTAAGAGGTTTCCGTAGCCCTTCTTTGGCAGGATTTTGACTTTTTTGGCAACATTATCCATACAGGTCACCAGGGATCTCCAAGATATTTTGGGATTCTTACGCAGTGAGGTACATATCTTGGGCCGGTCTCCAATCCTGACGTACCAACAGGCCGCCACCTATCCTCAGCACGAGTGGATGGCACAAGAAGCAGAGAGACTGCGTCAAAAATTTGATCAGCCCGACCCCAACAACATCCCTGCACCAGAAAGGTGGGTGGAATGGGTGAACAAGCCTCAAGTTCCGGAAGCCTTTGAGCTTGAGCTTAGCGGTCATACTAAGAGCGTACTTTCCGTGTGTTTCGCGAAGGACAACAGGACGTTGTTGTCCGGATCAGCAGATGGGACCATCCGAGTCTGGGACAGTCAAACAGGGGAGCTGTATTCTCAGCTTGAAGATCACCAGGGTCCTGTGACGTGTGTCCGGCTTTCTCCAGATGGTGCATTTATGGCATCTTCCTCTGCGGACAAGACTGTTAGATTGTGTAAATTTCCAACCAATGAAGTTATTAGGTTAGAACCTTCTTCTATGTATTGCCAAAATGTTTCTTTCCTTTTAAATGATGCATACTGTCGACTTTGAAAGCTCTGGCGAAAGTAATTACCTCGAGAGGAGAAACTTACTGCAAATCATATAGATTAGGCTAGCGCAAGGCAATTGATACAATGCTTCGTTTAGTTAAGCGTTGAGTAAGCGAAGACCTCTACCGTAGTATTCCATCGTGTAGTAATAATTTTTGATATTGTTGTTGCCAGTACGAAAGCAGAAAAAGTCACAAACAAGTTACAATGGTAGTGTTCTTACCTTTACAGGGTCCTCGAAGGACACGAAGATCGAGTTACGTGCGTTGCCTTCTCCAAAGATGGAGACAAATTGCTTTCGTCTTCTAACGACAAGACCCTCAGAATCTGGGACCTAAACAATGGCCACAGCCTGGCAACGCTTCTGGGACACAAAAGTTACCCTATATCGTGTGCCTTGTCGCCCCTGGATGACTCGGTTGGTGCTTCATGTGGTGATAATCTGGAACTCTTTATATGGGACCTTAACAAGAGCTCCATCAGACTGAACTTGGAGGGACACCAGAGAGACGATAACCCAAATTTCCCTGTTAAGGACACCCTTGAGGGCCTACGAGACCTGGACTATAAATCCTTGATTTGGTCAGTGTGCTTTTCTCCCAATGGAAAATACCTTGCATCCGCTTGCGTCGACAGTGACGTCATATTGTGGGACGTGAAGACTGGTGCGAAGATTTGGACGTTTAACCTCCCAAACGACGCGTCTACGGTGGCCTTTGTTCAAACAGAACACGGCACTAGACTGGCTGCTGGTTCGTCGGCCCACCACACTGTCACCCTCTATGACGCAACATTTGATGACGCCAGTGGCGAACGCGTGAGTAGTACTTCCAGGACCCTCGCTTTACTCGGTGGTCACTCTGACTGGGTGATCGATGTGGCATTTAATGAAGACGCGAGTCGGCTGGCGTCTGCAGCTTGTGACAAAACCGTGCGCGTGTGGGATGCAACTGCCGCAGAAAATCTGCGAGAGGCGCGTTTTCATTCTGAGCGTTGCTGGAGCGTGGCGTATTCGGACGATGGAAAGTGGCTGGCTTCCGCCTCAGATGACTTCAAGGTAAGACGTGTGGTGAAAGTGATGCTATCTTATGTCCCTGTCATACAGTTTTTGTCCCTTTAATAGGCGTCGATGTAGATATGAATACGGTTAGAATATAGCAAAAGATATGATGAATGTGATGCTAAAAATAGGACATGTACATGCGGACGGAAAATGGAAAGTATTAAAAGTATTTAAAATATATTTGACGAATATTAATGTGTGTTCTTTAATGTTTATTCCGCTTTACATCGGAAATATCAAAAATATATCAAGTGGATCCAACCTCGAAATAATGTTTTATGTTGAGCAATCACTTAATTGACTTTGAGACTGCAAGGGTAATACTGCCATGGCAACTGAAGCAGATAATTATTATTCGTATCTGCTACTTCGCGATAATACTCGATTCTCTTTTTATATTTCTTTCTCATTTTGTCGTTTTCTTATGACATATTTATTTTTGTTATTTTACACGCATTTCTCTTACACAACTTTTTTCTTACCGTATCTATGTATTCTTAAATTGGAACATTTCATTGCCAGTTTTCATTTTCAGCCATTGAACATTCTATGGGAATTTTTTTGTTAAACTCTATTCACTCGATGATTTTCACTAGGTTTGCGTCTGGGACATGGAGACGTTCAAGGTTTCCCTGATCTACGAGGGACATGAGAAGAAAAGAACATTTTCCTGTGGAGTTCGGGCCTGCACTTTCTCACGAGACACGACCCAGGTCGCCAGTGGTGGAGATGAGCTCAAAATTCGTATCTGGTCTCGAGAGACTGGTAAGGACAACATTGTGCTAGATTGTGGTAAGTCCATGCTGCCCTGGTGCCTGCGATTCTCTCTGGATGACAAGCAATTGGTCTCTGTCGGCGAGTTTACGAATGGTGCAATCGTCTGGGATTTAGAAACGCGAAGTATGATGTTTACATTGGGAGGTCACGAGCGCTTCTGCCAGTACACTGAGTTTTCCTTTTTAGGAAAGTTCGTCCTGACCAGCTCCATAGATAATTGTGCTCGCATATGGGACGGTACAAGCTACAACCACGTGACCACTGTGACACAACCTGACTGGGTGACATGCGCAACGTTTTTGCACAATGAGCAGTTGCTAGCCACGTGTTCAAAGGATCAGTTGGTACGCCTGTGGAATACAAACACTTGGAAGCAGCTGTGCGAGATGAAGGGACACGAATCTGAGATCCGGATGGCCAGCTTTTCACCCGATGATAATTTCTTGGCGAGCGGAGCCTTGGACCAAACTATCCGAATCTGGGACTGCAATAGCTTTCAGCAAATTCAAGTGTTCTATGCAGCGTCTGGAATCTGGGGCTTGGCTTGGCACCCGACCAACAACCATTTGCTTACGGCTGGAGATGCAGTGGGGTACCTGTACTTCTTAAAGATTTATGATCGAAGAGAATGAGACACTTTGGAAAACATGCAAGTGAAGCCATGTTAACTGACATCGCAACAACTATAATCATTAGTAGTGATAAGAGGCGTTATTTCAAAGCAATTTTTTGTTTACTTCGTACAGATGAAAAATTGTTAACAGGGTAAAAGGTCGAAAATACCGGTCATGCCTTTCCCAAGCGTTTTTGAATTATTTCTTTAAGGAAGAATTATCACCAAGGACAAACGTATATGAAAGTATTTTACGCAAAATGTGGTTTCTTTTATTCCCAGCAGGGAAGGCATATGTTATATACTTCGTTGCCACTAAGACTAAACACCTGTTGTCCCTTTTCACAGCACGAAATGGAGAATTACGTAAAATTAAAGTTGACTTAAACCTTTTGAAAGTTGTTTAACCAACTTTACGCTATGAATTAAAGCTTGTTAAAGTTACTTAAATGTTTAAATGCAGTTACTCAAGCTTTAATTGTGAGTGTAAAGCTGGCATAAAGGAAAGGGGGGAGCGTAAAGGAGCTGAAAGTGGTTGATTACGCCAGCTTTAAGTTGGGTTTACACCGCAGTGAAGTTAACTTTTCATGCTGTGTTTCCTCTTGTTCGGTCACGAGATGTCAAGTTTCCTGCGCTTGCACATTTACAGGCTCCTTGTCCACTTCTCAGTATCGCCCATTTTCTACCCGAATAGCATGTTTTGTTTCACGATCCCCGGATGCTCCCATATATGGGTTATATAGGTATGTGCCGCGGGATAGGGTATGTTTTTTGAGGTTCTCCATCCTTAAATAGGGTGTCATTTTTCGAGTTTGGGCCTCAAATAGGGTATCAACTGACCAAAAAAGAAAGATAAAAATGTCTAATTCCGAGACGGGATTTAGCATATTGTTAGCGTAAAATACGTTTTCATTGAATTATAATGAACTTAAGTGTTCACGGTTCAAGCACGTTGATTTCGAGCAGGAACTTTTGTGAACCTTACCTACCTGCAGCCTCTAAAAATGTTAAAATGTTCTTAATCACTTCATTGCCACGTCAGTTAATGCTTCGAAAAATATAAAAAGTTTTGAATGCTGAATCTATTTAACGAAAGTGATAAGAAGCTGACATCTACTAATTCATACACAGAGCTGAGGTTACGTTTCACTTTTTTATTTATTTGATTAATTCAACTTACTCAGCATAACTGAAAAAATTCAATTACACATGGAAAGCAATAGAGCATAAATGTTTTGCAGAAAAAATTCCATAAAATACTATATGTAGAGACAGAAAAAAAAGTGGGATCTTGAGAGATTTCATGAAGACGGAACATTTCAGTCATGCGTTTCCGGTTCTTCGTTTAGTTCAAAACCGCGTATGTCATACCGACGTGATATCATATATTGTTCCATGCTCTAACCTTTAGAATATATGGTGTATTGGAGCCTCGACAGACTAGAGGGTTTTTTATCGACAACTTGTATCGGTTCCCGATATATTTTTGTTGAGATCGAATATTGGTTGGCTGCAGTTTGTTGCAGGGGTCGTTGTTCCCATTCCATTTGGTGCTGAAATTGCTACGTTTGGTTACTGAAACGTTAATAATACTCAACGACTGCCTCGCCATTGGATAGATAGATAGATAGATAGATAGATAGATAATCTTTATTTACCCACGGACAATTCATCAGCTATAAATAACATGCATTAAATGGGTAAAATACTATTATGGAGTAAGTTTCTACCTTGGTTACCATAAACAATTATCCCATGAGAATGCATTGGATATGAGATGGTAATACCCAACAAGCGCGAGTAGAATAATTGTTTCATTAAAAATATCAAAAGAATTATGATATTTTTCTCGTTGACGCGTTTTTGGGCATGTACTAAAACCAGGAACACCAGAACACTGGAACACCCCGGGACCCGGAACAGCGGAACACCCCGGCACAACCAGGAACACCAGAAATACGGTGGAATGCCAATAAATTTCAAAAAAGATATATATAAAAAATACAATTCTGGTGTTCCGGGGTGTTTCGGTGTTCCGTGTTTCGGGGTGTTCCGGTGTTCAGGTGTTCCGGTGTTTTTCCTGGTTTTAGTACATACCCCATTTTGTGTGTTCCATGGTATGAAATTCATATACCATGCGGGTAGTCACTACTTCTCTGGAGCTTCTATTTTCATTGGCTCGCTGTAGGCACTACCTCTATTGTTATCTAGGGCAAGGGTCATTGTTGTGACGTGTTATTTAGAACCAATCACATGTCTTGTCCCGAGAGGTAGTGAGAGACAGCATTGCCTATAAACCAATCAAAACTCAGGAATTGCAATACGAATAAACCATCGCTAGTTTTTAATTATTCGTATTATTGAAGAAATTTCCTGACTAATATGAGTTGCATGCAGCTCGAGATTAATCAAAACAATGAAAGAGAGCGATTAAAAATACGTTTAGAGAGAATTTTACCAGGTTCACAAGACGTGCCATGATTTATTTACACTTAGTGCTAAAATTACTTCATTTACTTAATATCCTACCACACAGGATTTGCGTCATAGCAAGGAACCGCCAAAATTTCCTTGTCTATTGCATTTCATAGAATAAGGTCATTTAACTATAATATTAGCTAAGTCAGAAGTTCCGCGTGGAAATATAAGTCCACGTTCGCCAAGAAAGTAAACGATTCACAATAGTTGTTCGTGATTCACCCTAGCGATAATATTAAGGTATGTACTACACGTTTCTAAACTAAACAAAATCTTACCAAATGCCAATCAAACGGAATTAATTATTGAACTCAACTCCGCCGAAAGGAGAAAGATGGCGGCTCTACATTTTACAGTAATACCTTGCGAAACTGCGCGCCGCACGTGGAGAGAAAACTTTTGCGAGGGTTGTGCCTGTATTAACAGCATTGTGCGTATGCTAGTTTTAACATTTTTATAACTTTTATGTATATAAGCGTTTTTTAGAGTTTCCGTACGCTAAGTATTATGAGTAAATGGACTAATCACCATCTTTTTTTCCGTACGGAAGATTGGTTGAAATTCCCGATTAGTAATCCACCATAATCATCGAACATTTAACACCAGAATTTTCGTTTCTGTTCATGCACATTTTATTAAAATTGTCCTCCCGGAATTGATGCAGAAGGAGCAAGGTTACCGTACTTTAGTTTCTTTGATTTTATTTGTTTCTTTTAATTTCTTTAAACTGGCTCAACTTTCTTCAACCTATTGTGGCAGCCTCCTCCTCAGGCGCTTCGATTTTGGTTCCGAACAAAGGCGGGCAGGAAGCACGAGCGACTGGTGACGACCGCGAGGCAGCTATTGTGGAATAAATACTGATTTTCTTGCGCTATTTATTTTCGTCATCAGTTTCGGGCAAAGTCTAAGCCCCGATTTGGAGATGAAAACTGCCTATCCCCACCTGTCCTCTCGCCGGTTCGACCAGCGAGGTTCAATTTTCATCGGTTTAGTTCAGTGCAGGCTATTATACTAACGGTTCATCTTTTTTTTTTTTTGAAAATAAAGAGTTTTAAGTAACCATTTGTTAGTTTCCTTATAGGCATCTGACGCAGAGCTTCACGATGTGGCGGATTTGTCTTTTAATTTGGATTTTCTGCCTTATGACATCGATCAGTGGTAAATATTTTCTTCAGAAAAGTTTATTTTCATACAAATTACTATTCTTTATAGAAAGCTAGAGGAGTCTAACTTAGAAGATTCTAACTCGTAGGTGGCATTTCAGTAATTAGCATCGTTTGGAATTTATTCTGAGATTTAAATCCGGCAAAACGAGGAAAAATCGCGCGCTGTCCTGTCACCACTCCCCAAGGGTTTGTTCAAATTAAAGGTGCGCACACTAGTTAAGACACACTTCATTATTTTGGTAAGATTATCCAGGTCTGTCGTGTCAATTATTCGCACACCCGGCTAACATGGGAAAGGAGGAAATTAGAGCTACTGTAGAGCTACTGAGAGCTACTGTAGGTTTCAAATAAATCAAACTGCAACTGCAAATAAATCAAATAAATCAAACTGCAAAAGCTCAAAGTTTGCACAGTTCACATTTCACTTTCACTTTCAAATCACTGATAATACGAGATTTGCCGTTTTCTCTTTGTCAGTTGATCTATAAGAAAGAACTTGTGCTTGTTCCCAGCATAGTATATCTACAGACATTGTACGGCTCGATCGTTTCTACACCCACTTGAGTTTCTAAGAAAAAGTGTAATTTTTGACTCCCCCGGCCCCGCGTCGTTCCCTCTTCCCGTCTCGCCAAGTTTAAAATAACGGGTTAGATTGTTCATTTCCTAAATCGAAAACTAAAACTTGACATAACAAACCATATGCATTCCACTTTAAAAGAGTTTATTTTTCTGACATTTTACCTGGAGAAATCGGTAACTACACAACAGTAAGCGTTTTCAGCCTAACTTTAACATCTTTAACATCTTTCAGAAAATCTCAAATAAAACAACACATTAATGTAATAACCTAGTACATAGTGTAAGGGTTTAATGGCAATATTCAACCGAGCAGAATTAAACCACGTTTCTAATTAACAGCCGATGGTCCTTGTGTCTCTACAGGTCTACCGTCTTCAGGTCTAGTTTTTCTCGTTTTCTCGCTTGTCCGCAGCAGACTGAGCCTTTGCAGCGTGGCTTCCTTTCTCAACCCCGCCGCCATGTTGTTTTGCCTCAGAACTCTGAATACGAGCTGCATCTTCTTTAGTCGTCAATTTCTTGGGCTTTTCACCAGGTTTTTTGTCTCCTCCACTATCCATTCTTCGGCTGTTTGGTTTGTAATTTCACTGCAATAGAGTGATGCAATTGTTTTAAAAATTCTTCTTTCCATTTTACGCATGCAGCCATGATGTTTCAGAAACGACTACTGGCGTAATAATTTCAAAATTCGCAATTATATTGCTCCACACTTCTTCAACTCGTTTTCACTACAGAAGGAAATGCTGTATTTTGACAAAGTCTAGTTACTTTAATACTCCACATGCTGACTCCTGAACTTGCTATAAATGAAGGCTTGAAACTTGTTCTCATGAGACTTTTATTGACGGGTTTCGATTCTCGAGCTAAGAGGGTCTGAAAGGGATGCTTTGAAACATAGACCTGCTATAACTGATTTCGCGGCCAATCGATCGCCGGAGGCTGTCTTTTTCTCACTTATAATTCTACTCAAAAGCCAAGGAAAGAACACTTACGTACCTCGAAAAAGCTGAAAACAAATGCTCTTTGTGTATAACGTCCTTCTTCCTGTGCATGTGTTTCTCAACTGTGAATTTTGCGAATTGACTTGACAGATGCTTTTAAGCTATGATCTACCGTTTCCGAGAAAATTGCGTCAGCATACATTTGTGCATAATAATTTTTCTCGGAAAGCCACCTAGCAAAAACATGGCAATGATTTGATTGGTTGTTATCTTGAAATTGAAAGACAAAAACACCAACATTGGTATTAACTAAAAATATAAAAAAAAACACATCTGGCTATAGATTTAAAATTTCACCAGAATAAAGCATTAGATTCCTTGACATCATGTAACAAGATCAAAATTGTAAATAAATTTCCATCCTTTTAATCCTGTCCTTAATTCTTCCCCACTGAATACATGTACTTGTTCTATCGCTGTGTAGAATCATTTTATCCAATTCAATTTATTCGTGCAGTTTGTACTGGTGGAATTTGAACAATTTTATTTGAAAATAAGGAAAGTTGACATCGTTCGATTATCCTGCGACTACAGCCGTCTTTCTTGGTTCCAGGCCGCTTTAAGGCTAGCGAAGAAAGACGACGTTCTGTATTCACAAGCTAACTTTCGATAATCAGTCGGAAATGTTCCTTTACATGTAATTAAGCTAAGACTTCGATCGTCATTTGTCTACATGCATATTTCAAGTACATGCATGCCGAGAGAAAATCTGAAAGGTTAAATATGCTCTACTCCACACTTATCTCAGGAGATTTTTTTTTATGAAGGTCAACCACGTGCATTTGAGTCATAAACGTAAGCTGCTTTTCCGGGAAAATCCGCACGTGCTCACCTGCTGACTGGTGCGATAATTCTTGGAAACGTTTCTACCGTCAGGGGAAGACACAGTGGGCAGTTATCGCTGTTTTACTTGCTTCATTCAAATTACTTTATAAATATTGAAAAATAAGAGAAAATGGGAAAAATTATTGTTAGTTATAATTTGAATAAGAGCTGGCATCAAGCAATGATACGATCAGTTGATCTACAAAGACGAACTTGCATGCAAACTCTTGAGCTCTTATTCAGGCGTTTGGCACGGCTGATAACCCGGCCCTTTTCTCCTCCCATAAATTTCCTATGAACAACAGAATCAGAAAAAAAAAACGGTTGTTTGAAACAAAGGGCTGGTTCTTTTCCCGGAATTAGTTAGCTAATAATTAGCGATTTTCGGGGAAAACGTAGGTGACTGAACTAGGCATGTTAACTGGTAATAATCCGTGGATGAGATTGTTGGAAAAGCAACAACTGAGCTATTATAGTAAGCTTAATAAGCTTGCTCCTCTTAAGATGATGGGTTTTCCTTCCAATAAAAATTAATGTTATGTATTTTCAACAGCTCCTGTGCATGGGCGACGGTTTAGTTTGTCACAACCCGCATCATGTAATGGTTCAAGACTGACATTGAAATGATTTAAATTTGTTCCCACATTTCATTTGCTTTTATTTATAACACAACACCGTACCAATCACTCTCTGATTTATTTATTACTTTCTACGCTGCATGACTGCACACAAAATCTCGGGACATTTCTCAGCGAAAAGACCCCAGCTAGGTTTAACTACATTTTTTACCGCTAACTAGTGTTCGTAGTTTATTGTTCCTTTTTATTGTCTTTATTTTACTCTTGTAGCTTCAAATCTAGTTGTTCTTGTTTTCACGCTTGTCTGCAGTGGACTGAGCACGCGAAGCAAAGCTTCCTTTTTCCACGCCGCCGCCATGTTGTTTTGCCTCGGCACTCTGAATACGAGATGCCGCTTCTTTATCCATTAAGTGCTTGGACCCTCCACCAGACGTTTGGCTTCCTTCTTTGTCCATTTTTCTGATTCTTGACTTGGAAATGCACTGCATTAAAGCAATAGAGCATGTGTTAATTGAACAAGTTCTCCCGTTATACCTCGCGTACACTTGAGCCAAATGCAGCCGCGCATTATTCAAATCGAACAGTTTTCTGATTAAACTACTCAGCGCTTCTTCGACTTAAAAATTCACTATACACTGGTGACTAAAAAACATGTATATACAGTTATCATCATGCAGTACTTAAAATGTCAGTGATACTTATTAACTTACTGTGCTGGCTCGTGTATAATTTGAAGCCTTACCTTTTTCAAATAAAGAACTATTCAATCGATGGCTTCTTACAATGATCTTTCGTCGTAACTTTGGCTAAAGGCACGTTGCAATATAAATCTTTCGTATATACATTTTATTCCCCTTCGGACAATCGCCTGCAGCACAGTTTTTATTTCATTTCCATGGCCAAAGAAACAGGAGAAAAAGGTCGGTCGCTGACCATGTGAAAGGACGCTAGTTACAGAATAATAGTAATAATAGTGCTACGATTGACGGTGAAACAACCATGTAAATTGCACCTGGAGTCCACCGGCCTGCATGCACTTCTCTTTTAACTCAACTCTCAGACATATATGCATAAAGAAGCACTCACATACCTAGAGCAAGCTGCAATAAAATGAGTTATCTGTTCAATTTTGAAGACTTCTTCCAGCGTTTCTTATTGGCGAGTGTTTAGGCTGTCTCATTCAGGTGCTTTTAAACTTGTTTCATAATAATCATTTCCGAGAAAATTACGTCAGCATAAATTATATATGCATGCGGGAAGCAGTTTTCCCGGAAAGATACTTCAACAATCAACCGTTTTATTTTACCAGCATTACAAATAAACAAAATACCGCACTTAAGTAGGCAAAAGAAAAAAAAAACAGCTGAGTACACAAAAAGAATTAAGTATTTGGCGAAAGCTTTAACATTTATAATTATACTGAAAAAGCCGAGGAACGAACACTCCACGGACCGAGAAAAAAACTGAAATAAACGCTGTTTGTGAATCAAAGCCTTTGACAGTGTTTTTCGTCTGTAAATATTGCTAATTGCTTTTTCAGGTGCTTTAAAGCTCTGACCTATCGTTTCCGAGAAAATCACGTCAGCATACATTTGTCCTAAGAAACAAAAACACAAACATTTTAGCAATAAACGGCGCACTCTGATTGGTTGAATGCCGTGACAATAATTCGCAGATAGCCACACTAGAACTTGCTTTATTATCTTAAAATTCAAAGACAAAAACACTAAAATTTGTATAAGAGAAGAGCTATTAACTCAAATACAAAAAGTATATTTATGCTCAAAATTTCAAACTTTCACCAGAATAGAGCGTTAGATTTCTTGACATTCTGTCAAAAAATCAAAATTGTTTATCAACTTCCATCCTTCTAATCTTGTCCTTCTTCCCCAAAATACTTGTTCTACTTTGCTTTGTATAATCCCTTTATCCAATTTAACTTTTTAATTATTCGTGCAGTTTGGTTTCAATTGAACAATATCACCTGAAAATAAGGAAAGTAATGTCAATTGGCCTTTGAATACAGCCGTTTTTCCTCGCTTCCGGTCGGTTCAACGCCAAGCTGGCCGCAAATAATCAGTCGGAAATGTCCCTATAAGCTAAGGCTTCGATCCTCATTTGTCTGCATATTACAAGAAGCTATAACTAAGTACACCCATGCTAAAAGAAATTCCCAAATTACGCTAAATATACTGTACTTAACATGTCACTTACCGTATTTACTCAAATAAGCGCCGCGGCGCTTATTTAATTTTTCGCGCCACAAGTGCGGCGCTTATTCGAGGGCGGCGCTAATTTAAAAATTGTACTAGACAAATTTACTTTTTCTATATTTTTATTCAACGGTACACTTATCTAACTAGTGTTCGTAGTTCATTGTTCCTTCTTTTTTCTTTTCTTATTATATTCTTGTAGTTTCAAATCTAGTTGTTCTTGTTTTCACGCTTGTCTGCAGTGGACTGAGCACGCGAAGCAAAGCTTCCTTTTTCCACGCCGCCGCGATGTTGTTTTGCCTCAGCACTCTGAATACGAGATGCCGCTTCTTTGTCCATCTTGGACCCTCCACCAGACGTTTGGCTTCCTTCTTTGTCCATTTTTCTGATTCTTGACTTGGAAATGCACTGCAAAAAAGTAATATAACATTGTGTCAATTCAATTGCATAGTATTCCTTCCTTTATATCTCGCGTAAAATGCAGTCGTGCGTTACTCAAACCCAACAGTTTAAATTAACTGCTCAGGGCTTCCCAGACTAGTTTTCACTATACAGACGAAAACCAGAAAGTGTGGCTCGTGTTCCCACAGCATTTCTCGTTCTCCCAAACCTCCACTCGTGTTTCTATAACTCTTAAATAAATAGCACCGGTATGAACCTCTCAAAAAAGAATAAGAAGCACTCACTGACCTCGAACAAGCTGCAATAAAATGAATTAACGTTCTCTGTTTAATTTCGAAGGCCTTTTCTCTCGTAGAGTTTCTCCGACGAGTGTTGAAGTTTTCTCATTCAGGTGTTTTTTAACTATGAAGAACGATCATTTCCGAGAAAATTACGTCAGCATAAATCATATGTGCACCTGGGTTGCAGTTTTCTCGGAAAGACACTTCAACAATCAACCGTTTTATTTTGACAGATAACAAATAACCAAACTTGCGCATAAAAATTAATTTTATTAGACTAAAAGAATAAACTAGCTGAGTAGACAGGAAAAATATATATTATATGCTTTACTTCGGTTGCAATATGTAGAATGAAAGAGAATAGGTAAAAAAAAAACCGAAAACAGGATACAAGCAAATCGTTAAGCAGAAAAATAAATTAATAAAATTTAGCCAAAACTTGTATATAGTTTTGTAGGAATGAAGGGAATATCAGTAAAGATATTAACGCATGTATCAGCCGCTTCCCCCTGGGGTGGCCCCCGGGTACATCGAGGAAGTTGTCAAAATGCTCAAACAAATGACGTTGCCTCAATTGCTAACTTCAGTTGATATTTGACGTTCACAATTGATCCACACTGGTTTAACTGCTAACAAGACGGATCTCCAGAAACCTCCACTGACATTTCTAACACGCAGTTTTATTTAGATCACAAAGCGGTACGGTTACAGTCAAACCAAGTGAAGCGTAACCCCCCTAGAGTACAATAATGAATTGATTATTGGAAAATTGAACCCGTTATTCGTTTCAGTGTTGCATTCGGTTTGAAAAGGAGCTCAAAAGACGACTTTTGATTGGACTATTTACATCTCGTAGAACTTGCAGAAATTCTTATTCATGTAAATGGTGGGAAGAAAAAATTTTTCTAGCGAAGCTCGTACAAGTTTTTCGTGAATAGTTTTACGTGACTCACTTCCGCCGTGGGAAAAAGTAGTCAAAGCTCCGTACGTACCGTTGAAAATCGCCAGTTGTTTTCCTAACATTACGTGCTGTCACTTGCAAGTCACGAATTTTGTCAGAGAGGTTTCCCATGCAAGTTAGTTCCTTGCCGCCATTTTGAAAAGGAAACAATAATTCCATATAAGGAGCATCTCGCCTAGTCCAATCAAAACTTGAATTTGATTTGAGCATTGATGCACGACTTTTTAAACCGAACGCAATATTTGGAACGAATAACGGGTTCAATTTTCCAATAATCAATTCATTAATGTGCTCTAGGGGGGTACGCTTCAGTTGGTTTGATTGTAAAACTGAAATAAAAACGAACAAAACAAAAGAGATTTACATTTGCAATGTGGTGCCGGGGCTCCACAAAACGTAAAGAAACAAACTGCACCGAGTGCCTGGAAGACCGAGCTCATCATGGATACAACGAAAATTTAAAAATTAAACGAGACTTACCTGTAAGGTGAAGTTTGATTGGAATTCTATGAGTCATTGGTCAGGAGCTAGGGAGTCACGTGAGATAGAGCGCGGGAACCTGAGCATTCAGTCTTTAAAGCCTGTGAGTGGACACATTCTCACATATGTAGGGAGGGCTGAAATATATGCCCAATATTGAGTATTCATAGGGTAGGGTGTGACTCCCTAGCTCCTGACCAATGACTCATAGAATTCCAATCAAACTTCACCTTACAGGTAAGTCTCGTTTAATTTTAAATTCTATTTCGTCATTGGTCTAAGTCGCTAGTGAGTCACGTGAGACTTTAAAGCAATGTGGCCACGAACTGATAGAACAGGAAAAAGACCATTTATTGCTTATTTGTCAGAACAATCATGTGCTGAAACACGTTTATCCCCAAAATTTACGTTTCCTTGAACTGGTTTGTCATAAAACCGCCTGAAAGTACTCTCTCTGGACCATCCAGCTGCATCCATGATGGTATTTATGGACACATTATTTGCATTTGCAGCTGAGGTAGCAGCAGCTCGGGTACTATGGGCAGAGAAAACCTTAGTGTCTATCCCAGCTTTCTTCATCACATTTTTGATCCATCGACTAAGAGTGTCTCGACTGACTGGTTTGAAAGGTTTAGTAAAACTTAGCCAGAAAGGATCATGTCCATCTCTAACTGGTTCTGTTAGTTCTACATAGCGCTTTAGACAGGTCACAACACATAGTCGACGATCAACTGGATACGATTTAAACTCCAAGTGTCCCTGATGCTTGCCAGGTTTGGATGTCTTCAAAAGTTGTGTAATTTCAAAGTAAACAGTGTCACTTGTGGTGCGCATACCACTAATTGTGAGGGCATGAACAGTTTGGCATCGCTGGCCAGATAACAATGCAACTAACATAACAGTTCTATGCGTAATGTCCTTGAGGTTAGCTTCCTCAAGTGGAGGTAATGTTTTTAAGTAATCTAAAACAACAGAAACATCCCATATGTTACTGTAACATGGCAAAGAAGGCCTGGACTCAAAAACGCCTTTAAGGAAACGGGAAACTAAAGGGTGATGTCCAAAAGAGCTGCCATCTGGAAGGAAGATCACTGTAGATAAAGCACTTCTAGCTGTGTTTATACCACTGTAAGAAAGGCCATTTTCATACTGTTGATGAAGGAATTCCAGGCCATCCCCTAGAGAAGCTGAAATGGGATTAACACCCCTTGAACGACAGAACACTCTCCATCTTTGGTGGTAAGTGTCATACTGCTTTTGTGTACCTGCTCGCCAGGATTGCATGATGATCTTTGCAGCGCCAGCCGAAATTCCTCTGCTCGTGATGTGATCCCTGACAAGTGGCAGACCAGTAGTTGCAGTTTCTTGTGCAGAGGGTGCAGCAGCTGAGGTTGTGCTGGTAGGTACAGTGTGTCTGCCTTCCTAGGTAGGATCACAGGAAAATCAATGAGCATATGCATTAAATATGGCCACCAAATTTGAGTAGGCCAGTTTGGCACAACTAACAGGCCTGTAGCCTCCTCGTCAAAATTTTTTTGTAATACCCGTTGTAATACACTAAACGGGGGAAATGCATAAAATGTATAACCCCTCCATGAGACATGAAATGCATTAATGGCTTGCGCCTTAGGGTCAGGTTTGTATGCAACATAGGGTTTAAGCTGGAAATTTAATCTTGAGGCAAATAAATCCACATCAGGTGTAACACCTAGTTTTTTAATGGCGGCATTAAAGAGTGGCTTCTGTAAAGCCCATTCGGTTTCTCTACGGAAAAGCCGTGACTCTCTATCTGCCTCTATGTTTTGTTTCCCAGGGATATGCGTGACTGTTAGCCAAACTCGATGGTCTATGCACCACAACCAGATTTGGTGTGCCAGTTGATTGTTCAACCTGGAGTGGCATGTGTCCATCTGGTTTATTGTGGTCACAGCAGTAGTGTTGTCAACCAGGAGTTTAACATGCTTTCCTGAGATTGTATTTGAAAAGGATTTTAAGGCAAGGAAAACAGCAAGCATTTCCAAATAATTAATGTCATGTTGGGTTTCTTCTGGAGTCCAGTTACCTCCAGCAGTTACTGTTTCCATACAGCAGCCCCAACCAATCAGAGAGGCATCTGTTGTCATAGTAACCTGGGGTTCCCCATGATTTATAAGGTTATATGTTGTATCAAGTGCACTGATCCACCATTTAAGATCAGTTGTGGCTTCTGGGGATAAAGACATATTCTTATCAAAATTCCCTGTATTTATTTTCAATGCCTGAGTTTTGTCCATTTCAAGAAACTTATGGTGTAGTGGACCATACATAACTCCAGGAAAACTAGAGGTCATAAGCCCTAGTACCTGGGCCACATCCCTAATACATGGAGAAGCAGTAGCTAGCAAATTCTCACAAGCATTTTTTAGTTTAAGAGCTCTGTCAGGAGTCAGTGACACCTGCATCAAAACTGAATCAAGAACAAACCCCAAAAAGGTTATCTTCTGAGTAGGAAGTAGGACAGACTTTTCTGGGTGGACAATAAACCCTACTTTGTCAAGCAAAGTGGCAGTATCAATGACATTTCTCAGACACAGGGCAAAATTACCTGCTGTCAACCAAGAATCGTCTATATATGCAACTCATATGTGCCCTTGTCGTCTTAAGCAGGAAAATATTGGCTTCAGTAGCTTTGTAAATTTTCGAGGGCAAAGTGCTAGCCCATTTGGAAAACATACAAATTGATACAAGTTACCTTTCCATTTAAACTTGAGAAATTTCTGGTGCTCCTTTCATATTGGTACTGTGTAATATGCATCTTTTAAGTCTATGGATGCCATGTAACATCCAGGTTTCATTAGTCTGATAGCAGACCAAATGTTGTCCATTTTGAAATGATAATGAGTTACATTTGCATTAAAGGACTTCAGATTTAAAATCATACGATGGGAGCCATCTTTTTTGGGTCTTGTAAATATAGTTGATATGAATTCCCCAGCTTCGTGTTCGATTTCTTGAACGACTGGTTGCTCGAGTGCCTTTTGCCTAAAAAAGGCTTCCAGTGTTGATCATTAGTCGTTGTATGCGATTTAGCATAGGGTCGCTTATGAGCAAAGTTGAATGGGCTGGCCGTGCTGCTTATCTTGTTTGAGGCACGGATGTGATTAAGCTGCGTTTGCAGTTCGTCACCAAACAACAATGTGGTTATGGGTACGTGTGAAGCACACAACGTGGCATAATCTTTGTGAAGAGTCGGTCGAATAACATCACGTTGCCGTTGTGATACTTCGAAGCTTATGTGCCCAAGGAGTGCCAGTGCGTCAGTATTCATCCTTATCATACTTTCGAGATCAAGTTTGCTGTTCTCGGCACGAGCCTTCAACAACAGATTCGTTGTTTGTATGGTAATATTGCCAACTTTTGTCAGTGTGGCTTGTAAGTTGGACAACCTAAGGTCCTTGCCCTTCGTTTGTCGATCGAGGCGCCCCCAAATTTCAGGGGTGATCCGATTTTGGCAAGTTTCTCCGATACTTTCGGGGCAGTTTTCTCTGTGTCAGTGAGCGACTGTGCAATTTCATCCAGCAAAGAGTCGCTTTCGCCATCTTCCGTGGCGTCGTCGAACGTGGAGCTATCGGCGTCGTTCCCGACAACTTTTTGCCTTTTACTGGAAGCTAGTAATTCATCCGCATCTGATGATTCCCCTGTTTCAGAGGTATCTCTAGTCGCTTTGCGTTTTTGGGCAGGTTCTGCCGCTTTGGGGGTCAGAGTTTCCCCTTTACATGTAGTGTGCAGCAATCTTAGCGAGTCGCCCATTGCTGCCATGTTTGAATTTAGCTGTGTGAGCGACTGGAGGATCGAAACCGTGACATTTTCACTCCCTTTCCTAGTTTCTTCAGTGAAAACGTCGGGTTCTTCGCTTAACAAAGCGTCCTCGTGCAGGGAGGATTCGTCTCCGGTGTCAGTTTTTGACATTTTGTTTGATTTTTCTGTGGATCGCTTGATCACACAACCGTAGTGCTCAAGGTCAACGCTCAAAACTGAATGCTCAGGTTCCCGCGCTCTATCTCACGTGACTCACTAGCGACTTAGACCAATGACGAAATAGAACTCAACGTAAACCCGACAATGGTGAAATTATCTAATATACTGCCCTACCTGCTAAGAAACTCAGGTGCGTTCTATTGGAAATGTTGAATTTAATTAGTTCTCCGACTGTTTTCTATTCGCCGATAGAAATGATCGCGAGTGCGTTGCTCTTTCAAGGCAAGATATTTCGTGATTTTTGGCTTCAAAATATATAAACTGTTAGCTTTTGGGATGTTATTCTTTAGAGTTTCTACTAAAACAATTAGACTAATCGAAAACTCGGGCTCGTAGTCTAATTGTTAACTAAATTACACTAAGCGACACATTGCAACGCACCACATATAAACCAACACTAACGATAACAACACGCATCATCAAATTTTGAGGTGTGGCGATCTTACAACCGGTACAGTTCAACATTTATTTCAAGATATATCTGATGTTTATTCCTACTAGACACGTTCAGTTCAAGTTAATTCGTTTGCTAGAATTACAAGAAATCTGTCCAGTAATTAGCGAAATTTGAGTTAAAAGAAAACCATGAAAACGCGCCTTACGGGAGACGAGGTTTTATGATGAAAAACCGCTGACCAGCAAAATCCCTTGGTTTAAGCAGTACACCATAGTGTTCAAATATGTACATATCCCCGATCCCCCAACAAATACCCCCCAGGTCCCGAGGGTTTCCGGGGGATGGCATAGCACACTTTTCAAGTTAAAAACAAAAACAGTCAACAGTCCAGTCAACTTTTTGTTAAACAAACTAAATAGACTGTAAAAACCGTGTACGAAGATCCTGCTTGATTGAACGTTGGATCTCGCAGGAGATCTAATCAGCCAAACTTGAAAAATTAATAAACGATGATAAGTCAAAGACTACAGCCTTGCAGTAGTCTTTGACTTATCATCGTTTATTAACTTTTTGTTGTTCTGTAACGTTTTCAGCTTGACACACCCTTTTTTTTTTCGTTTAGCGAGTTGCTTACGCACTACAAATTGCAAAATAACCAAATAATACAGTTCAGGTACCCTATCTAAGGATCACAACGTGAAGAATGCCAAAAGAAGCAAAAATGTTACCTTATTTCAGGAACGAGAACCTCGGAAAACCATACCCTATCCCGCGGCACCCATCTATATAGCCCATATTTGGAAACCCCCCACCTCCCGATCAATGCACCGGTTGTCCCAAAAAATCTCAATTCAGTCAATTCGGCAGTCTGCATTAGAACTGCGTTCTGTCGAACACACTAAAGAAATTTACATTCAACTGTCAGTAGCACAATATACACAACTAGCAATAACAGGTTTTGTCAATGCATCAGGATAAGACACAATGGGAGGCGATCACGCCATGTACATGTATACAATGGAATCCCTAACCATACACACAAAAGAAGCGATGGGTTAAAAATAGATCGGATTAATTGCACTTCAGTTGGCGTGACAGAGACATCCGTAACAAGACCAGAATTTGTGGGTTTCTTGTGTCGACGTAAATTCAACTATCTGCACGGACATGAAGGTTGTTGTTTATTTTGCAATCATCTGCTTTATTGAAAACGCGGTTGGTGAGTACTGATATATTTCAAAGGAGTTATTTCACTAAGAGAATGGTTATATTTTACTTAAATACTTGCTCAGAAATCGTCCATCGGACGGCGTGCTGTCTCCCCGTTTGTTCACACCCAGGGTTCACAGGCTGGCTTGCTCTCCAAAATTAGTTCAATATTTAAATGCTGTAGACACAATTTAGATTGATGCCCAGACAAAAGTGTATTTTAGCAACGTGCTATATTGCTCTGAGAATGTATCGACTATAACCGGCCATTTCTGCTAGAAGTTTTACCAATAAGCCGACACAAGCCAGTGGTTCTCGTATTAAATCGACTCTAAACCGACCATGACTCATTCAGCAGCCATTTAGTCATGATTTAAACAACTTCAAAATAGGCCATTTTCCTTCATTTCATGCCGATCAAGACGAGTCTTGGTGCACAACCTTTCATGTAGGCTATCTTTCATGTGGAAATGAGCACTGTTTGACACTCGCACGTCTTTTGTCTTGGAAATCAAACTCATTTCCACGTGAAAGGTTGTGCACCAAGACTCGTTTTAAAACAGAGATAGAAGGCAATTGGCTTTCTACAAAGGATCTGAAGAAATGACCAGCTTATGACCGCTCCCGTGGAAACTGCAGAATGCAAAGCTGTCAGACCGGAGCAATGAACCTTTCAGCTCTCCAGTCCTCAAGTCTATATGTTGTGTCCTCTTTCTAGGCTGAGATGTAAATTGGTCCACTTATTTTTATGATTATTTCCCTGTTTCCATATTATTTACTTATTTTTACGACTGTTTCGAGTGATTATGCTAAATGATCATAATTTAATCACTGCTCAGATTGTGAAGGCCTAGTCACGCGACCACAATACATGTTCAATTTGACAGATGCCGGCCCAACAGAATGTCACGCTTGCACTGAGCTTGATGCAGTTGCTTGCACCGCGAAACAGGTAAAGCAAACCTGTGCCACAGACCCAAGCTCGCTTGGTACGACTCACTGCGGCTCAATGATGGGGACGTTTCTGGACCGGTCTGGAAGTACCGTTAAAGGATTTTTTCGTGGATGTATTGACTGTGCAGGTAAACAAAGTTTTGCTGACAGACGCGAAAATTATGTCGACACAAAATTTGTCGAGTGTATTTGATTTTAGTATTTTAGTTTTAAATAATAGCTATTATTTGTATTTAACTCCAGCGAGAGATCTGGGGGCGAGTTTAGTTGACATGCGCTGTACTCAGCTTGTCCGCCATGTGCTTGTACACAACCTAGCTTCGTTCAAGCCAACCTCACAGAATCTTTCTTTATTTATAGTATGTGCTATTCATGTTTTCGCAATGGGCACTAGAAAAAGCAGCAGGAGATCTAAGCCTCCGATTAAACTCACAGATTACGAGATGGACGACTTACTGGCAGACTCAGCAACCCCTCAGCAAATAAGCGAAGCAGTCAAACGCGAATTGAGTCAGGTCGAGTCGATGATCAATGATCTTTCTCCGTTGAATGGTAAAGTCGAGCAGTCCGCGGTAGAACAAGACAGAACGATCGAAGATCTCCGAAACCACAACTTACAGCTTGAGCTAGATCTCACTCGTACCAAACTCGAGCTGTTGAAGCTACAACGTGAATCAGCGCCGAACAGTCTCCCCAAGACGGTGGTGGCGGCGGCAGATAAATCATCAACGCCTGGCGATAACCCTCCCGCCAAACCAACCTTGAAAGACCTTCACCAAGATCCCAACGTACAGTTTGAACTAAAATCCCTTATGGACTCGTTGGGAGAACCAGTGTTAGTAGGCCTGACCGAAGAAGAGCAAGATCCGGCACGTCAGCTGTTGGAACCAACTACTTCTCGAGGTAAACGTCCATTACTGATTCCTGATTTTATAAGTTCTCTTCCCATAATCCTCCAAGAGGACAGGGAGACTGTGCTTGGAACATCGGGTGACGCCAAAATCATCTTAAAATCCTCTCAAGAAAAGAAGCTTTCGCTCGACAAAATCTCATTCCCTCAGTGGTCAGCGGCTAACTTTCGTATTATGCATATTCTCATGAAGGATGGCCTCCTATCATCCACCCAGGATATCCTTGATTATATGTTATACAGTTCAAAGATTTCTGAACTTGCTAAATGCTATCCCCTGCCAAAAGTGATGCAGTATGATGATTTGTACCGCCGAATGCAGTTTGCCACGAACTGTAAATGGGGAACTGATAGCCAATTCATATCTCATCAAACACTTCATAGACCAGATAACCTCACTGTTACAACCAGTCGCCCACCCCCTCGGAAACCATCCCGTCCAGTCATAAATCCAGCAACCGGGAAGCAAGTTTGCTATGACTTCCAAAGGCGCGAGGGCTGCCGCTTTGGCTCTTCTTGTAGATATGACCATGTTTGCATCAAGCCGCAATGTCTCGGAACCCATCCACAATGGCAGCACCAGTCTGCTGCTACTCAAGACCCCCAATTGTGAACCCACACTCAACTGCAGAGATTTCTCTCAATTTTACTTTGACTGAAGAACTAGCAGGAGATATCTCGCCCACATCATTACACGCAGGGAACAATCCCCCCTTTACTACACCTCATCCCGCAGAGTGTGGGGAAAGTCTACTTATTGATGCAGGGCCCCCTTCTAAGTCTATGCAGCAGCCCGATGCAGCCAAGGTCTCCACAGACTTAATCTTTGAGACCTGGGCAACCGAACTTTCACATGATCCGGACATGGAATTTGTCCTAGATGGTGTTCAACATGGTTTTCATCTACTTCCCCCTGACTCCATAGTGGCACATGCCTTTACACAAAACAATCAATCTGCCTTACGACCTGGAACTGAAGACCAAATTGAAGCACAACTTGTTAAAGGTCTTCAGCAGGACCATTTTGGAGTAACAGACAAATCCCACAAGCCAACAATTATTAACGCACTTGGAGCTGTACCCAAAAAGGACTCCAATGAAGTACGCATGATCATGGATTGCAGCCGACCCCACACCATGAATGCTAATTCATACATAGATTTGGAACACTATAAGTATGTTACTGTTGATGATGCAGCAAACCTTTGTCAGCCAGCCTGTTGGCTGGCAAAGGTTGATTTGAAGCAAGCTTACCGCAGTGTTGGCACGCATCCTGACAGTTGGCGAGTTACTGGAATGTCCTGGTGTTTCAATGGTTCTAAAAACCCAACCTACCTTTATGATAAACGTCTCCCTTTTGGAGCCAGGGCATCGCCAATGATTTTCCACCGTCTAACACAGGCGGTCTGCCATATGATGGCCAACAGAGGATATACTGTACTAGCTTACCTGGACGACTTCCTAATTATTGAACCAACCCAGCTTCGCTGCAGGACTGCCTTTGATATGCTGGTAAGCTTACTGGAGTCTCTTGGCTTTACAATTAACTGGACAAAAGTGGTTTACCCTTCCCAATGCCTGACTTTTCTCGGGGTTGAAATGGACACTGTTAAGTGCGAGCTCCGCCTTCCAAATGATCGTGTGTCTGAGTTGTTGTCTCTTTGTAAGGAGACAATCTTGAGACGTAAATGCTCCAAACGGCAGCTTCAACGACTTCTTGGGAAGCTTAATTGGGCGGCACGTGTTGTCCGAGGGGGCCGCATTTTTCTACGGCGTCTTATCACATTGGCAAACTCTGTTAAACGTTCGTATCATCGTGTCTACTTGAACTTGAGTGCAAGAGCTGACCTTCTCTGGTGGACCTCCCTCTTACCTGCACATAACTGTAAAACCTTGTTCCCCTCAGCAACCCCAGAGCTGCCTACACCTGTGCTCACTGACGCCTCATTATCTGGTGGGGGGTGTGTGTGGGACACTGACTGGATGTATATTAACTGGGCCTTGGACAATCCTGCTCTCTACCCTCTCCACATCAATTACAAGGAGACATTTACAATTATCTTAGCAGCTCACCGTTGGGCACCTTTCTGGTCAGGTTACCGTGTAGTTGTCAAGTCAGACAGCCAGGTGGCTGCTGCTATTCTAAACAAAGGAACATCCCGCTGCCCACTGATCATGGCCTGGATTCGTTACCTATTTTGGCTTAAGGAATATTTCAGCTTCAGCTTATCTATCGAGCACATTCCTGGATCAATTAATACCTTAGCAGATAGTATCTCGCGCCTCGATGATGTGCGTCACTGGCCAGAGTTCCAAGCATGGCTCTCCAAGTCCCCTTCGTCACAGGACTTAAAATCTCACATGTCACCATTATATCTTGCACTCCTTAGATCCAAAGGATGCGCAGCAACTGGACCGTGAAGTTGTCAATTTCCGTCGTCAAGCATACGCTCCCACTACCAAGTCTACCTATATGAGTCAAACGCGTTCATACCTCTCCTTCTGTGTATATTATGACTACCAACCTCTCCCAGCAGCAGGGTCAACCCTTAATCGTTACGCAGCTTTCCTGGCAAGGTCACTTTCAGCGTCCTCGATCCCAGCCTATTTAAATGCAGTCCGCATTCTGCATCTTGAACATGGCCTTACTGATCCAACCAAGAACAACTTTTACCTAGCAACTACACTTCGGGGAATTAAGCGCACCAAAGGTTTGACAGTGTCCCAAAAGAAACCGATTACCCCCCAAATCCTCTTGGCCCTCAGGAACCAGTTAAACTTGGATAATCCTTGGCACGCAACATTCTGGGCAGTTTGTTTGGTCGCTTTCTTTGGCCTCCTAAGAAAAGCTAACTTACTGTGTAGAGGTTCAACTCAATTTAATCCATCAAAGCACCTGCGTCGAGGGGACATCGTCTTCTTTGCTGACTGGGTCATTGTTATCAACAGATGGTCAAAAACAATCCAATTTAGCCAGCGCATTCTGACAATCCCTCTACCTCGCATCAACAAGCACCCGCTCTGTCCCTACACAGCTCTTCGGCATGCCTTTAATTTAGTACCTGCCCCTTTGTCGGGCCCAGCCTTTGTCGTCCCAGCATCAAGAGGCCTGATTCCTCTAACATACGGCAAGTTTGACTCCATGCTTAAATGTTTGGCAGCAAAGATCAACTTGGCCCCATCTGAAGTTAGTGGGCATAGCTTCCGATCAGGTGGGGCCACCCTGGCCTTTCAGGCACAAGTTCCTGCTGAACTTATTAAACGATTAGGAGACTGGCAATCTGATGCTTATAGGTCCTACATTCACATTCCTGTTAAAGACCGCATGCTAGCAGTTAGGCAATTGGCCTCGTTTGTTAGTATTCCCTAGTAGTTTCCTCAGTTTTTTCTTTTCGTCTGGGGGTAGGTTGTGCCTCCCTTGGGCAATGTAATAAATGGAGGGGTCCATCCAGGACCCCTTCCCTGTTCACCCCAGACGTTGTTGTTCTATTTGTTTAGCCTGTTGTAGTTTACCCCTTAGAGAGAGTTAAGTTTTAAATAATAGCTATTATTTGTATTTAACTCCAGCGAGAGATCTGGGGGCGAGTTTAGTTGACATGCGCTGTACTCAGCTTGTCCGCCATGTGCTTGTACACAACCTAGCTTCGTTCCCCTCCCCTCCCTCCCTATAGTTGTTGTTATTTTGTACATTCTTTACCATGTTGGGCAATGTAATAAATAGAGGGGTCCATCCAGGACCCCTTCCCTGTTCACCCCAGACGTTGTTGTTCTATTTGTTTAGCCTGTTGTAGTTTACCCCTTAGAGAGAGTTAAAGAGCCAAACAAATCTTGTCTGCCCAGTTTGTAAGGTACCTAATTAATATGTCAGCATATTCTGAGTCGCTTTTTCTCATTGTCGATGGAAATGTACACCAAAAAAACCGCGCTCGAAAAGCGAGCGATTTGCTCACGATATCAGCCGTATAAATCTACTAGCGTTCTATCACGAATCCCGTTCTCTGATTGGCTACGCTACCCACTATCTATTCTGTGATTCATAATCATAATAAAAAGGTAGAAAAAAATCGAGATTTTGCCGTGGTTTATAGCCACGCTTTCAGCGGACCACAAGTCTTTTCGATGTCGTTTCACAATGCTTTGCGCTGTGCTTTCAGCGGACCAGAATGCACTGCGTATTTGTAGGGCCTCGATTTGAAACAAACAATAAAGAAGGCTTGCGCTGTGATCTTCCTTTTCGAGTCTCGACGCTACAGCTTTCCGATAGTACTGACGTCTGTCATTACGCTAAAAAATAACTTTGGTGGTTGCCGTCTGTTATAACTATGGCGGCTTAGATCTCTGGCGGACGGGCATGTCTTGCAAGAAAGAAAAAACTTTACTAATATTCTGTTTTCGTATAGGCCTTGACGTTTGATAGCTTTGTCGTTGACTTCTGCAGTTGCCATGTAGTCCATCAGCTGAGACTCAAAAATTTGGGTTTATGGCTCACTTGAGGGGAACAGATAAAACATGTATTATCTTAAACACTGACTATTAAGCATCATAAAAATGTATGATAGCAAGGATAGAACGGTAGCTTTCACTCTGTAAATCGAATTTTAAGTTGCCCCTCATTTCCTCCTTATGGCCGCCATCTTGGATTTTTCAAGGACGGCAACAATGTTTCTTGTATTCTTTTAATTAGAGCAAATTGCTCTTCAAACGCAAATTTAGAGCGTTTTGGAACTCAGAATATGATTTCTGCTTTTTTAGTGCCGTAATTATAACTGTGCCGTCAAATGATATGTAGAAATTGAAAGTGTATTGAATAAACTCCACTTGAAAGCAATCGCCTGTTTCCTACCCTAGCCCCACTTTCCCAAAACCATTCAATGGATTTTATTCCCAGTGCGAGGTTAATATTTTATTTTTTGTACTACAAAAATAAATAAATAAGTTTTACCGCCAGTGCACATCTGTCAAAGAATTTTAACATTCAATGGATTTTAGCGCCAGTGCAAGATGTTCAATGGATTCTGGCGCCAGCGCGAAACATTAAATTGGTTTTCGCGTCAATGCGAAAGTGCTTCATCTACACCATCATCAATGGCAGACACATGTATTATATGCGGTTTGTCCGATCAAAAATTAGCTCAATGCAGGGATATTTCGTCTTGGACAACGTTACATCGTGCTGCCGTAATTCGAAATCACAAACCAATTTTGGAGGCTTCGACCGAAAGCGAATTTCCCGAAAATGCTATCAAATATCATCGCAACTGCAGAGCCGAGTTCACCAACAAAAGAGATTTGCAAGTCGCAGATCAAACACCTGGAAATGACGAAGAAGCTTCTACAAGTGCGCCCAGGAGAAGCTCTAGAGATCATGGAAGTCACTCCAGCTCACATATTCTGCCCGATCAATGTTTGTTTTGCAAAAAGTCCAGGTACAAGCCAAACACGAAGACAAGAGAGAGCCTACACAGTGTGCAAGAATTTCGTGCCGATGAAACGGTAAGAAAATGTGCTTCTCTTCATGTACAGCAAAACACTGCTATGAGTGAAATAGCTCGGGAAGTGATTGGAATATGTGCAAAAGATCTCATTTCAAGCGAAGCCAAATACCATGCTTCCTGCTACAAGAGTTTTGTAAGAATAATTTATTCCAATCCAAATGAAGGTCAAAGGTCAAATGAAATAGAGTGCCCATTACAGCCCGTTTACGAAGCTGTTTACTCTTTGTGTGAAGATTTGATAGCCTCTCCTCAAGTAATCGAATATAGAGTTGTGAAGGAACTGTTTTTTAACAAAGCTAGTAAGCTAGGAGTAACTGTACCAGAATCCGACAAAAAGAACCTTCTGCGAAAGCTGTCAAACATGTTTCCAGAAATTAACTTTTTAACGTACCAGTATAACAAGGTGTTAATGTATCCAAACACATTAACGATAGACAAAGCCGTCCTGGATTCCTTTGAGTTTAAAACGGAGCTAGAGTCACTTAAAGGTACAGAGAGTGATAATGAAAAGAATGTGATCAAAACTGCACGATTACTTAACAAGGAAATAAAGGATCTTGACCCACAGATGTCGTGGCCGCCTAAAGATGATGATTTGAAACCAGACAGAACTGATGACTACATTCCACACCTACTCGATGTCTTTCTGACTGTGCTTATTTCTGGGAAATCACTTGAGAATGACAGCAGTCATACAGAAAGAACAGTACGAGTGAAAGAATCTTTTGCACAAGATATCGTTTATTCTGTAACAAATGGGGTTGTGAAAACTCCAAAAAGTGTGTTATTTCCTTCTGTTGTAAAGGCCCTGTGTAATAACACAGAGATTTTGAGACTTATCAATAAGTATGGCCATGGTATAAGTTATGACCTAGTAGAAGAGATTGAGACAGAGTATGCATTAAACGTTATCAACGAGCAACGAGGTAACCGTGTCGTCATTCCGGCTAGTGTAACACAGGAAGAGTCCAGGAGCACTGTCGCCCTGATGGTGGCGGATAACATTGACAATCTAGAGTGTACTTTGAGTGGATCTGGAACATCCCATCGCGTAAATTCAATCCTCGTTACGGAAAAAAATGCAAGACAAAGCGATGATGAGTCAGATGACCAAGACTACGCACCACCAGTAGCGAAGAAATGTAGGAGATCCCTACCTGCGACGGTGGTTACTAGAGAGATCCCCGAGTACTATGGCGGAAAACGGGAGGGGCCAGGTGAACTGGTGCACGTTCAAAATGTCGGAGTAAGTTCATCTTTTTACTGACAAAGTGAAGGAGCTGACATTGCGCTTTCTCGTATGGCTCGAGGTCAGAAAGCTCGAAACTCACCCGTTATTACTTGTGCCTGGGTGGACTGGCTTTAACATTAAAGTACGCGATCATGTTGTGGTTGTGGAGAGCACAATTGGTTACTTGGATACTATAGACTCCCCCGCCACTGACCTGAAGACCGCGTACGAAGTACTGTCTAGAGGGTGCGAAATAAAAGATCGGTTGAAGTTGAATGCTGTAGTCTGTGTTTTTGATCAGGCTTTTTATGCCAAGGCCATGGAGGTTTACTGGAAACACAAAGATCTATTCGCTGGCCTGGTCATAATGATGGGAGGTTTTCATTTGTTGTTGATGCTCTTGGGGGTCATTGGAGACCGATTCGGAGACGCGGGGCTTAGAGAACTTGCTGTTCAGAGCGATGTTGTGGCAGAAGGTTCAGTGGATAAGGCTATGAAAGGGAAACAGTACAATCGAGCTGTGCGTCTTCATAAATGTGTGTATGAAGCCCTCATGAGATTGCTCTTAAAAGAGTTTGAGGCTACAGTCCAGTCATTGCCGGCATTGAACTTGGAACAGCTGAAACTAAATCTGAACCAAGATGACTTTGATCAAGTGATGAACAGCTGCGAGTTCCGAGAATTTGGAGAACAGTTTCATGTTTTTGTTCAGGAAATGAAGGAAAAAGGCCCAAACTTAGCAAGATTCTGGCTATCGTACTTGGAGCTGTCGGAACTGATGCTGAACCTCATCTATGCGTCCCGCACAGGTAGTTGGGAGTTGTATCTGTCGTGCATTGAAGAGGTTATACCATGGGCATTTGCGTATGATCACCAAAACTACGCGCGCTATCTCATTCCATTCCTAGACGACATGCGTCAGCTACCTGTCAGAAAGCCAGAGGTTTACACAGCCTTTACCAAAGGCCACTTTTCCGTCCAGATGGGTGCCCGTAATCCTTTCGGACGAAACGAAGCTGACAAGACCATTGAGAACACCATTAATCGCGATTGCAAGACAGGAGGAGGGTATATCGGGTTCAGTGCTAATTTTGCCGCAACTCAGAGATGGGTGCTCAATGACACAAGACGTGGTGTGTACAGGAAGCTTCTTCGCGAGCATTTGTCAGTTACATCACCCCAAGCCTACATTCACAAGGAGTTGGCGCCAGCACGCATTAAAGAAGACATCAAAGCTGTAGGAAAGCTTGTGGATCTACTGGAGGATGTGTTCAGCAATCCATGGAAACAAGACGCGGTGTTTACAAGCCTGTCTACGGGTATCGAAGCGACAGCAGAAGTATGTGATGATTTACTGCAAGCCAAGACCAAAGGCAATCAGGCAGCGACTGACTTTGTAGTGAACCGTTGCTCATCTAACCCCACCCTAGATTACTTCGATCAAATGAAGAAAGTGAAGCTGAAGTCGTTCAAGGATCTGAAGGCTGTGCGCAAGGTTCGCAATAAGGATCTGGTACTGCCCCTTCGCATGGATCGTGATATATTTGCGCGGATGGCACTTCTTGGACAGTTTCGTCAGATTGACATGAAAGTTGTTTTCAGCTATCCACTTGGCCCTCTTCCTTGGTCTCTTGCTGATCCTTATGGCCTCCCACGAAAAACAAGCAAAGCCAAACTCTCCCAGCAGTTAGAGCGCCGTATCACAGTCACCGAAAAATACCCAGAGAATGCAACCAGTATTTTCGATGGGATGGCCGTCTTGCAGAAGTTGAAGATCCCCTCTGGAGCAACGTTTCATTTGGTCTCTGAAAGAGTGTTTGAGTTAGTAACCAGCACCGGCAGCAGGCGTGTAGATGTAGTGTTTGACGTATATCGCGAGATATCAATCAAGAATATCGAAAGATTGAAGAGAGTGTCAACGTCCGACGGCATACAATACAAGAACATACTCTCGGCGTACACAGTGAAGTCATGGAACAAGCTGCTCAGTGTAACCGCGAACAAGCCTGAGATAGTCAAATTTCTCGTGTCACAGTGGAAGACAGAGGCATTCAGAGGCAGGCTCCGCAACCGGATCATGTACGTGACAACCGAAGATCAGTGCTGGAGAATAGACGCAGCCACATGTCAACTTGTTCCTGAACTCCAGTGCAATCATGAAGAGGCTGATACGCGTATGGTTCTCCATGCTCAGCACGCGGGAGGTACGTGCGTCATTCACTCCGATGACACTGATGTCTTCGTTTTACTGCTCGCTCACAGTCAAACCCTTGGGAAGTGCTTTATGAAGAAAGGCCGTGGCGCAAAGACCAGAATTGTAGAGCTTCCTTTGGTTGTTAACAGCTTGGAGAAGCAACTCGACCCAAGTATCGACAAGCACTGCTTCATGAAAGCCCTGATTGGTGTGCACGCGATAACAGGCTGTGATACAGTCTCCGCCTTCTCTGGAAAAGGGAAATGGAAAGCCGTCCAACTTCTTCAACGCAACGAAAGATACGTTCGAGCTATGGCGAGTATCGGGGAAGAGTGGGAAGTACCTGAGGAGACCTTCAAAGATACGGAAGCACTCGTGTGTGAGCTGTACGGAAAGAAGAAGTCCAAGAGTGTGGATGTGCTGCGTTATGAGATTCATTGCGCTAGAGGAGGGAAGGTCGAGCCAGAAGCTCTGCCACCATGCCAGTCATCACTGCGACTCCACATAACAAGATCAAATTACCAAGCAGCCATCTGGAGAAGAGCCATTGATCCTCGTCCAGAAATCCCTTCCCCTCATGGGCACGGCTGGGAAGTGGACAATACCAATAAAGTGGTAGAATTTCTTTGGATTGGATCTAAACCAGCTCCGGAAGAGGTTCTAGAACTACTTTCCTGTACGTGCAAGAGAGTATGCACGATCGAAAAATGCTGCTGCATGAAGGCTGGATTGAAATGCACTGACATGTGCAGTGTTCAGTGCGACAACATGGCAACTGATGATGTACTCGTTGCGTATGAGAGTGGAGATAGTGATAGCGACTTGGAGGAGTGATGCGGGTAAGTTGTTTACATGTGTGGGTTACTTGAAATGGCAAACAGAAAATGTTGTTCTGTCTTGTATGACGGTTCTTGCAACTCCTGCAGATAAACGTTTTTCTTCTTTCAAACTCCATGTTCGAGAAGACAATTTAATTCATGACATAAATGTATTTGTATATTACAGATCCTTTATACAAGTGACAGCAGGGCAGGACATTTAACAATCGTGGCGATTCTGTGTTCAAAAGAGTACCAGACTGAAATGTGGACCTACTCAGTAACTGTTATATACTCTGATCTGTGGTATACGCACAGCGAGGAATGTTTGCTAAAAAAACTTAAGCAATAGCTTTTAGCGAACTTCTCTAGCATTATAAAGAAGTTAGTTTTAGTTAATTTTAATTAAAATATGATAAGTTTAATTTTACACGGCCGAAGGCGGAAGTCGGTCCTTGTTAGATTCAGATTGAGATGACGTTTGAATACACATGAAGGCTAAGAAACAAAATGGCGGGCTTTGCGATGCTTTTGTGACATTATTATACTTTATATAACAGTAGAAACTTGACAAAATACTGTGTCAGAAATGGAATATTTCAAATATTCGTCTCACCAAAATATTTTGAGCATTTAAGAGAGAAAACAATTTTCGAAAGTTCTTTATTATGAAATCCAAGATGGCGGCAAAAGACAAATATATGAGAAAATTTAAAATTCGAATTAAAACATGAAAGCTACCGTTCTATCCTTGCTATCATGCATTTTTATTGTACTTTGTAGTCAAATATTAAGATTATACAAGTTTCGTTTGTTCCCCGTAAGTGAGCCATACAACCTCCCTAGCTGATGGACTAATGTGCTTCTTGCCGAATTTCGCACCTCGGCGACTTTGACAAGCCTTTCATGTGTTCGCACTCATGCACGCATTCGCACAACATTCGATAATTGTTAAAATTTGCATCGGTGGTTTGTCGTTTTCACCTAACAGGGTCCGAAATTGCGACCAGCTGGTCGCCAATGCGACTGAAAATTGAGTGTTGGCGACCAGAATTTCATGGTTAGTCGCCAACAGGCGACTAAATTTTAGCATTGTGTCAATGTTTTGAACGAGCGCCCAAGGAATTAAATCGAAAAATTTCGCGTTTGATTTCAGCAAGAAACTTACCCCTTGTCTTGTCAAAGTTTTTAATCTCTACAGAAACTAATTAAGATTTAAAGTAAAGGTAAGATTCCCGTTAGATGACCTTCAACAACCGTCGTAAACCACGTATTTAGCGGCCGCCATATTTTCAGCGGTTTTGTCTAAAAGCCATACCGTGGGCGCAATTTTGTTCGGAAGTGGCCTGGAACGAACAATATGGCCGCTTGTTCGTACATGGCTTCTTGAACGCTTCGAACAACTGGTCAGTCTTCAAAGTAACAGAGGTATCTATTCAACGAAAACTCCTTTTCAACTAAAATGTAAGCTACATGATATTTTAATGCCTTTATACATGCGAGTCTTAAAGAAACGTTTTTCAGAACTCAATGTTTTCGTGTTTTGCGGTGAGACAAAAATTTTACGAACCACTTTTTGGCGACCAGATTTTTTCATTTGGCGACTGAAAAAAAATGTTCAGTCGCCACTTGGCGCCTGCATAAAAAAGTTAATTTCGGACCCTGCCTAAGCAGCTAATTTTTAAAATTTGCTTCGGATGTTTGTTGTTTTACACCTCGACATGCTTTCGTGTATCAGTTAATGAACAACGACCACTTCTTCATAAGATCTATACAATCCTTCTCCAATTTCCAAACTACATCCAAATTTCCGCAGCACTTTCATAGCCCCGGCTACACTAGTAGATAGTGAGTAGCGCAGCAGTGCGGTTGTCAACAAAATGGCGGCCCCTTCTTCACGTTTTCGAAATGTCCGTGAAGAAGATTTAGACAGTTTACTGGTCGAGGCTGTTCCAGAAAAGACAAAAGTCGCCACAACTAGTAGATTTATACTAAAACAATTAGATTATTCGCTCTCGATCGCTGTGCTTGATAGTTGACTCGAGCTGCGCCCTCGTCAACTATTTAACAAGTAGATCATGAGCTCGAGATTTCTATCGCGTGATAGTTGACGAGGGCGTAGCCCGACTCAACTATCACGCATAGAAATCGAGAGCGAATAATCTAATTGTTTTAGTATAAATCTAATATTCGTGGCGACTTTTATTTGTCTGTTCTGGAAAAGCCTCGACCAGTAAACTGTCTAAATCTTCTTCAAAGATATTTCGAAAACGCGAAGAAGCGGCCGCCATTTTGTTGACAACGCACTGCTACGCTACTCACTATCTATCACAGAATAGATAGTGGGTAGCTTAGCCAATCAGAGATCGACATTCGGGTAATAGAACGCTAGTAGATTTATACTCACATGCGATAGAAATTTCGAGCTCATAATCTAATTGTTAAATGGAGCACGCTCACGAATTCTTGGTCTGCAGATGATAGACACTTAAATATAGTTCTTGAATTGAATTTGCCATGTTTGATGACACGAACAAAAGATTTCTGATTAGCCTCTTTTGTTTGGTCATCCACATGGTCGCCACGCTCATTGTCATTTGAATGCCCTTTGGATTGGTTGCAAACTGAATTTGATTGCACGGCTCTGTTAGCTATGTTGTATTATTTACTGGGAAAGAAAAGGAAAGCTCACAATTGTCAGCCGTTTCTAACGTAGAAAAGCATACAAGAGTAACCAGAAACCAACAATAGAAAAAATAAAAAGATTAGAATACAGTTTGCGAAGAACAAACTTTTAAAAATTGCCGTTTTATTTCAAAATGCGCTGCCCATTATGTAGTTTCTTTGCATATCAAATGTTCTTTGTTGCTGTACGTTCGGTTAACGGTTAACATGTAATCGTGCGTCTCAATATTTTTGGATGTAGGGAGGGAAGGGCAAGATCGCAGCTTACCAATTATGGTTGTCGAGTTTTTGCGCTGGACCCCGGATGACGATAGGCTCGATTACCAGCCGCTGTAACAAAGACCGGACTCGAGAGAGCGGCGGAAATCGAGCCTAGGATCGCGAGGGTTGTGATTTTTCTCAGGCAATTGAGTCGCACAGCTGTGTCTTCCTGTGAAGAGGTTAACTGTTTTTGCTTATTCCTATAATACATAAGGCCGTTTTAAGATACCCTGTTTCGGACATAAACCCTGAATACCATACGCTTTTATTAAGCGACTGACGTCCCGTTAAGACAGTTAAGGCCAGATTTTGAGCGCGACGTAACCCCTTTACATTAACCATTTTATTAATCCTGGCCCATTGTTTGAATTTATTTTTCCAGATAAAGTAGCAGCGTGTTTTGCCCTTGGAGGCGCTCTTAAAACACAAAGAATGTGGACCTTGAAGAAGTGTGAGCTCGAGTGCTGTACTGATAACAACTGTAACACCCAGAATGTGACGATGTCACAAATTCCTATAACTGTGTTTTACACTGACGGTGAGAAGTAAAAAGTTGTGTTCAACACAAGTTGATCGCAAGCAAAAAAGAGTTCAGCTCAGTTAAATTATATAATGCTAACGTTAAATCATGTAAGTATGCATGAGTGCTAAAAGGTCAGTAAGACCCATTTCCCCTAGACTACGAGCAGTCCCTTTTTTCTTAGTCCGTCGAGTGTGGAGCGAAAACATGGCCGCGCGAAACCTGGGAGACGCGCCCACGCATTCGAGGCACGAAAAAGAGGGACTACCGCCTAAGCCACAGCGTTTGACCTTTCGCGGCCGAGTGATTTTTTGGTGTTAATTTAAAATCTAATTAACCGCGCCTATTGATTTAATGCTAATCTTGAAGTCCTGTCAATTTTCCTTGTCATCGCTACCCCGGGAGTTTCTAAGATGAAAACAGTTTTCGTCACGAGAAAACCTGACAAAAAGAATGCAATGAAAGGGATGTCTTCGATCAGTGAAATTCCCAAGAACAAGTGAAGGGAAGGAGGCCTTGCAACGATTTTTGTAGAGTTTGCAGATGTAATTTAAAAAGTTTTACGGAGACTTCAAGCCGTGTATGCGCTAAATGTGCAACAAAGATAAACGCAGCTGAGCTGAAGCTGAGGCTTCTGTGATCCGGCTTTGTGTCAGCAGAAGATTCATCGGTTCAATACAATGTTCCCATATAGAGGTGGAAAGCTTCAAGCGAATTTCTGTTGCGCTACATTCATCTGATTCCGAGTGAGCGGCGTTCCGTCAGAGCTTGAAGCATTTTCTAATCGGTAACTGGTACATGAAATTAAAGACTTTTGTGGTACACTTGTATCTCAGGGACGGCCAATGTTCATCAGTCTGATAGCCTTATTTGCCACGTCTATGCTGGGCTATACTGTGAGATTCGTCTAGAACCACCATTTCGATTATTCTGATTTCAATGGAAGGAAAACCAAGTTCGGATAGCAACCTGACCTAGCTTTGCCTGACAAAACACTTGATAAATGAGGCCTTTTCCAAAATCAGTAGGCAAAATACCAAGAACGTCGCGACACGCGAGAAGAGCTTTCAACGTTTTGTGTGTTGTTGCGGTTTCAAAGCTTTTATGACACGCAAGGAGAGACTCGAGTGTTGACAATGTGTTGACACGTTCTTGTCAACGCTCGAAGCGTTAGCCAATCATATTTTTGCGTTGTGAGAGCAACGCATAATTCAAACGCTGTGGCCTCGGCGGTAGTCCCTCTTTTTCGTGCCTCGCTGCGTGGGCGTGTCTCCCAGGTTTTGCGCGGCCATGTTTTCGCCCCGCACTCGACGGACTAAGAAAAAAGGGACTGCTCGATGTCTACATTTCCCCACAAAAAGAAACTTCATTTATGACAAAGTAATGCGGTGCTCCTTTTCGGGGATTTACAAAACTGTACCAGAAAGAAAAGCTTTCAACGAAATAAGTTATTTACCTCAAAAGGTAAAAAAATAAGGAACTTTTTTATTTTGCCATGGCAGCATTATTGGTGTAGCTGGCATGATAACATATCTGAGACAAAGAGAACCCATGCTTGAGTAAACCTTTGCCCCTACCGTGATTTCTGGAATTCCAATCTCCTCGTATCTCTTGGCATTCCCGTGATAAAACCAACATGCTTTTCGCGATTATGATTTTATTTCACGCCTGCAAGTGAATTACACACAAAGGATAGTCATAGCTCTGCTGTGATTGGTCCTATGACTTGAGGCTTGGGGTCTGTTTCTAATTCTAAAAATTTAAAGAAGAAAGGGGGCGCTGATTTGCATACATGCAAGAGCAAGGTCATGGGCTGCAGTCAACTTAAGACAAGTCAGTAATCCCTCCTCCGTGTCTTGGTGTCCCAAAACAAAGAAACTGCGGCCATGGTGTCCCAAAGCAATCCTCCGGGAACTGAACTCTATTGTTATGAAAATATAATCTTTTGTTTCAGCAATCCAATATGGCCGCTTGTCACGTCTGGTAAAATTATTATACTCTATAGGCTTATTTCTTTTCCCACAGCTGTTTGGACAAAACAGTGTCACGCTTGCACTGAGCGTGATGCGGCTACTTGTCGGGCGAATCAACAAAGCCAGACCTGTGATACGGATCCAGACTCACTGGGTATAACGGACTGTTTTTCCGCGGCGACCAAATACCGAGACATGGCCGGGAGAGTGCAAGAGGGCTTCATTAGAGGATGCGTTGATTGTTCAAGTAAGTAAACAGTTTTTTTTTTCACACGCCGATTTCATCGCACAACCAAATATCTGAAATATGTTCACACACAAAAAACTGATCAAATATTCACCGGCACTACAAGTAAGCTTGTTCAATGTAAATGACGTCCACCAGGTCAGGGAGGGGAAGGTAGGGTGCCAGACCCCAACCACCTAACCCTCCCCCCCCCTCCTTCCCTTCCCACCCGGTACTCCGGCTCCGCATCCCCAATTAGTAGTATAGGAAATGGGGGTACGAGCACATGTACGAGCACATTAATTTTCAGCAAATTTTTTCAGCAAATTTTTTGACTGAATTTTTTGACTGAATTTTTTGACTGAATTTTCAGTATTAAATTTCAGTATTAAATTTCAGTATTAAATTTCAGTATTATATATAAGTATTAAATTTCAGTATTGAATCTAAGTATTGAATCTAAGTATTGAATATTAGTCCTGTTGTTAAAACTGGGGAATTGAATGATATTATCTATACGAAGTATAGATAATGTCCATTATAAATCAGTATTAAATTTCAGTATTGGAATTAAGTAAATTATGAAAATTATTGGAATCAGTGGAATTAAGTAAATTATGAAAATTATTAGAATCAGTGGAATTATTGGAATTATTGTTTTATATTATAATGTCCATAAGCATAACTTATAACACCATCTTCTAGTATGTATCTTTTATCATCAAAACAGGTGAGCGATACTTTATTGATTTCATAACTACCGAGTTCATGGTTTTGACTTCTGATTGTTTTCATCTTATGATACATCTGTTTATTATTGAATAGTGTTTCTCTATAGTTTTCATGTTGAATGTCTTTTTTGATTACATTCTTTTTTATTCCTTTAGCAGTCTTACAACCTTTGTTATCATCTTTGATATAGCTGTACATTTTTGATCGTAGACCAACAAATTCATAAATAGGGACACCAGCTGCTTCATCTTTAAACTTTCCAATTACTTTTTTATTTGACTTATCAAAGTAAGGTGAATTTTCTGCGTAGTCGCTATTATCGAATTTATCTTTATCAGCCCAAAATTCTTTATAAACATCTTTAGCCTCTATTTCATAAGTTAAACTATCAGTATCTGTGAATAATAGTTTGGCTTTATCACCATACTTCTTTTTAATATAATTATAATGAAAATCATACATGAGAGTCTTACTTACAGTACCGCTCAAATGTAAGTTACCACCTCTCGTCTCGTTTCTCGCGATACGAGTCTCGTTTCTCGCGATACGAGTCTCGTTTCTCGCGATACGAGTCTCGTTTCCTGCGATACGAGTCTCGTTTCTCGCGAGAAGGTTCTCGTTTCTCTCGAGAATCACTGAAGCGTTTAGTATGGAATATATTACTCGCAAGAAGCCAGTTCCCATGGGTATGGCGACCGACGAGACGACGACACTTCACGGCAATCGCTGGCGGCCTTGAAAACTATTTCGATATGTCCGGTTTTATTTGGCACAATTGGATGATTCAAACGCCGAAATAGTCCAAATTTACAGAAAGATTGTATTATCGAAGTTCTTAAGATGCGCTGTTAACATTCATTCAATTTTTGACAGGGAAAAGTTTGCTCTCGGCACGCGCTGGTGAGACAATTGAAAAAGCTCTTTGAAATTTTACGGCATGCCGGCGAGCTTTGAAAAGTATTCGATATCTCTCGTTATATTTGGCACAATTGGATGATTCAAACGCTGAAACAGTCCAAATTTACAGAAAGAGTGTATTATCGAAGTTCTTTAGATGCGCTGTTAACATTCATTCAATTTTTGACAGGGAAAAGTTTGCTCTCGGCACGCGCTGGTGAGACAATTGAAAAAGCTCTTTGAAATTTTACGGCATGCCGGCGAGCTTTGAAAAGTATTTGATATCTCTCGTTCTATTTGGCACAATTGGATGATTCAAACGCCGAAATAGTCCAAA